>MJUU01051329.1:4115-31416 GCA_002080025.1 Modiolus philippinarum | reverse complement strand
ATAACGTTTATTAATGTAAGGGGTAGATGAATATTACATGAAATAAAAAGTAACTCAGCAAGCTGCAACCACAGAGTTTTAAGTATTGAACATTCCCAAAAAAGATGAACAACAGTCTCCTTTGTTCCATGTCAAAAACTACAAAGATCCGTGTCTTTTGGTTTACACTTGTATAAATAAGAATTAGAATTTATAATATTATTTATAATTTTGAATTGAAATACAATTCATTTATTGTGTCTCGTACACTGGAAAGGTGTCAAATAAATCTGTTCCCAGGAATCTATGTCCTCATTAACTTTTTCACTCCATTTATTTTGTTTAGTTGTAGGTGTTTCTGCATATAAAGCAAGGAAGGTGTTATTAAAGTACTTAGTTGACTTATTATTTCTCTTTACATAGTCTAGATTACTTGAAGTCATATATAAAAGTTTAGGGACATTTTGAAGTTTTTGTTTCCACAAATTTGGTATCATATGAATTACCCCATAAAACTGTACAAAAGTAGCATTTACATCATGCAGTCGTTTGAAGTCTTCAAAACCAAGAGAACTGTTGGTTTCTGTAACTAAATCATTGATAAAAAAAATACCCCTGAACGACACCAATCTTCATAAAAAAATAGGCTTATTATTTTTTTTGAGATTTGGATTAAACCATATGGATTGGCTCAAAAATGTCATCTCCTGATTCTAGGTTATCTTTACATAATTTGCTCCAATATTCAAAAATATCTTTCCAAAAATGATTAAACTTTGTGGCTACCAATTGTATACCTGAACTATTCATCAAAAATATATTTTCCCATCCATATTTACTAAATTGATCAACAATAAGTGATTTCCATGGAGATTGTTGTAGCGGATTAAGAAATTTATTTATGCAAGTCATTTTCAATGCATAACAAAAAGATTTTACATGTGGCATTTTAAGTCCTCCATTCTCATATTAATTGATAAGAACATAACGTCTAATTTTATCTGTCTTATTATTCCTTAAAAACTTAAAGAATATACACTGGAGTTTGTCTAGAATATATTCAGGAGGATTTGGTAAGACAGTAAGAGACTGAATGAGGATATAGACTTAATCACTGTAATTTTTCCCATATATGTATATATCTCTATAAAACCATGAATCTAACAAAGTTTGTATTTTAATCATTTTTTCTTCAAAGTTGATTAATGTTTTATCTTCCTGAAAGAGATCAAATTTTATCCCTAATAATTAAACTTTCCAGTATGGTTCCAATGTAATCTAGTTTCAGGCAATATAATGTCATGGGAATATTTTTTTGAACCTATCCATATAGCTTCAGATTTGCCAAGATTTGCTCTCAAACCAGCACATTCAGAGAATTTTTTGAGAATAAATAATGATTGTTCAAGCGATGATTGATCATCATCAAGTCAGAAAGATGAATCATCTGCGTACTGACTAATCAGGTACTCAGAGTCCTGCAGTTTGATTCCATTTATCTCTAGGTTATTTTTAATAGCTGCACTCATGAGTTCTAATGTAAGAATAAACAGATAAGGAGACAAAGGGACAAAGGATCTCCTTGTCGAATTCCACGTTTAATCGAGAAAAAAATTGAGCAATGTCCATTATAAGCGATGCAGCTTTAACTATTTTTATATACAGTTTTAACCCATTTTATATAGTCTGGTCCAATACCAAGGAATTCTAATGTTTTGATAATAAAAGACAATTCCAGAGAATCAAATGCTTACTCAAAATCTAACAATAATAAAAGACCTGGGATTTTTTCCTCCTCCATTTGTTCTATTAAATCGTACAGAAGTCTAGTACACTCTCCAATATATCTGCCCTTAATAAAACCTTGCTGTGTCTCGCTTACAATGTTGTTTAAAAAGGGTTTAATTCTATTGGCTAAAGCTGCAGATGCAATTTTCATATCTACATTAAGTAATGTGATTGGTCTCCAGTTTTTTAAATAAACTTTTGATTTTCCTTCCTTAGGAATACAAGTAATCAAACCTTGACTTTGACTAATAGAAAGGTAACCTTGCTCAAAACAGTAATTATAAGACTTGATAAGATATTCATTGAGATCATTCCAAAAAAACTTGCAGAATTCTGAAGTGAACCCGTCAAGACCTGGAGATTTTCTATTTTTCATATTTTCAAACGCAATTAAGCATTCATTATAATTAAGTTGACCTTCCCCCATTGTATTCTCTTCATCTGATAGTTTAGATATATATGGGTTATTAATGTCAAAAAATAGTTGTTCATGAAAATCTTCGCAAACTGGACTAGTTGATGAATATATATTTTCGTTAAATAATATCTATTCATTAATTATTTCTAATTGATCAACTATTTCTTCCCGTCATGATCTATAAGTTTAGGTAAAATCTTTTCCTGAAAATGTCTTTTTTCTAAATTACAAAAGTAATTAGTACATCTTTCCCCTTCAGCCTCCCGCCTAGCTTTTGCTCTGATCATAATGTCATGAACTTTTTTCTCTCGAAGTACCTTTAACTCTTCTTCTACTTTTTTTAATTTCATCTAAGTTATTTTCAGTTTGACTAATGCTATAAGCATGTTGAGTTTCTTTTAGTTTGGATTCAAGATCTGTTTCTTCAGTTGAATTTTTCTTTTTTATATAAGCAGAGTAAGAAATTGTTTTACCTCTTATCATACATTTTAATAATTCCCCAAAAATATGTGGGTTTACTAATAGTTCATCATTTAATTGATCACCATTATTAATACAATACTGGTTGATGGTGTCATTTATACATTGCTTTATCTCGCTGACATAATCCGAATCATGCAATAAACTGTTGTTAAATTTCCAAGTCCCCCTCCCTCTAGACTGGTCACAATATTTAAGAACTAAATATACTGGAGAGTGATCTGACCTGTATTTTATATCAATATTAGTTTCATTTACAAGATATTCTAAATCACTTGATACAAGAAAATAGTCCACTCTACTTTGTTTTAAATTTGGGTCATGCCAAGTAAACCTTTTTACCTCAGGGTTATTCAGTCTCCAAATATCTAAAAGATCTAAAGTTTCTTTCATTTCAACGATCCGAGACATAATTGTTGTTCAATTTAACACAGGAAAATAATGTATACCAGTACACGAATGACTGTAATATACCAAGATATGATTGTTGTTCAATATAACTCAAGGAAACCAATTTATACGAGGACACTAATGACTGTAAAATATCAAGACATGATTGTTGTTCAATAAAAACAGGTATATAATTTATAAAACAAAATATGTGTTGCGAAACAGCTCTAAAGGACAATAACAAAATAACGAGATACATGAGTATGTGAGCTGTTAACAGGGATGAATTTATAATCTAAAATATGACCTAAAGCACAAAAAAAAACATAGCAAAATAAAAGAATAGAAACAATAAAAAGGTCGACCGATATATTTCGACAAATCGGTCGTCTACGAGTGGGTCGGAATGAATGAAGTAGTAGTTAAAAAATAATATGTTGTTACAGGTTAAACATCTTTGACATTGTGTGTACAGTGTTTAAAAATAATGTATATGATACAGGTAAAAATCTTTGACATTATATGTACAATATTAGCAACATTATCAACATTCAAGTCACTGAGAACATACGACATCGAGACTCATTAGTTATAGAATGATTGTTTTACGTTTAAACCCCTGGGTTTTAAAGTGCCTAGTCTGAAAATAATCCGTTGTTCCAGCGTTCGTCTATTGTCTTGGCCTCCATGTAATTTTATTAGCACTGTTACTTGCATATCTTGTGGGCAGTGGTTAGGGAGTCTGAAATGATTGCCCCACTAACTCTTGAGACCGTGAAATGTGTACCAGATACAGTTGTGTTGTCCCCTGCTGAAACTAGTCTCCTGTCCAAAGGTCTAAATTTTGTGCCTACGACACCAGTTGCCGACCAGTTTCAAAATCATACTGATATTCAGCTTTTTTTCCGCCGTCTCCTTCTCAAGGCTTTCTTTGCAGATAAAGACACCGAGGAGGATGTTCAATAAAAACCAAGGAAAACATTTTATACTAGAACACTAATAACTGTAGTATATCAAGGCATGATTGCTGGACAATAAAACACAGGAAAAAAATTTATTCCAGTACACGAATGAATGTAATATACCAATACATAATTGTTATTCAAAATATCCCAAGGAAAACAATTTATTCCAGGAAACTAATGGCTGTATTATATAAAAACAAGGTTGTTGTTCAATATAACTCAAGGGAAACAATTTATACCAGGACACTAATGACTGAAATATACCAAGACATGGTTGTTCAATATAATACAGGGAAATAATATATACCAGACATTAATGACTGTAATATACGAGAAATGATTGTTGTTCAAGAAAAATCAAGGAAAACATCTTATACAAGGACACTAATGACTGTAATTTACCAAGATATAATATTGTTGTTCAATATAACACAGGAAAATAATCTATACTAGTGAACGAATGACTGTAATAAAGAAAGATATGATTATTGTTCGATATAACTCAAGGAAAACAATTTATACCAGGACACTAATGACTGTAAAATACCAAGACATGATTGTTGTTCAATATAACTCATGAAAATAATTTATACGAGTACACTAATGACTGCAATATACCAGGACGTCATCGTTGTTCAATATAACAGAGGAAAACAATTTATACCAGTACACGAATGACTTTAATATACCAGGACATAATTGTTGTTCAAGATAACTCAAGGAAAACAATTTCTAATACGACACTCATGGCTGTAATTTACCAAGACATGGTTGTTGGGCAATATAACTCAGGAAAACAATTTATGCCAGTACACGAATGACTTTAACATAACAAGAGATAATTGTTGTTCAATATGACTCAAGCAAAACAGTTTATACAAGGACACAAATGACTGTAATAAACAAAGACGTGATTTGTGTTCAATATAACACAGAAAAATAAATTATGTAAGTACACTTATGAATGTAATATGCCAGACATGATTGTTGTTAAATATGAGACAGGAAAACAATTCATACCAGGACACTATTGCATTTCAAACATTTTTTGAATAACTGAATATCGATTTCCTTTGTTTGGGTTCTCTTGCTGCTGATGAGGAATTAATTCCCGAAATGACCATAAAGCTCATTTAGATTATTGCAGTTGGATTTTGCATATGTGTTATGGTCTCAAGTTCGTTTACTCCGTATCCTTTCATAAAATAACTAATGACTGTAATATGCCAAGACATGATCGTTGTTCAATATAACTCCAGGAAAGCAATTTATACCAGGACACTAATGAAAGTAAGATAACAAGACATGATTGTGGTTCAATAAAAAAGTATACGAATTACTCTAATATACCCATACATGATTGTTGTTCAATATAATCAAGGAAACAATGCATACCGGGACACGAATGGCTGTCATATACCAAGACATGATTGTTGTTCAATATAACACAAGAAAATAATTTAAACCATTATACTTATGACTATAATATACCAAGACGTGATTGATGCTCAATATAACAGAGGAAAACAGTTTATACCAGTACACTAATGAATGTATTATACCAAGACATGATTGTAGTTCTATAAAATCCAAGGAAAAGATTTTATACCAGGACACTAATAACTATAATATAAAGAGACGTGATTGTTGGTCTATATAACACAGGAAAATAATTTATACCATTACACGAATGACTGTAATATACCATTAGATAATTGTTGTTCAATATATCTCAAGGAAAACAATTTATTCCAGGAAACAAATGACTGTTATATATAATAACATGATTGTTGTTCAATATAACACAGGACCCTTATGATTGTAATATACCAAGACATTATTGTTGTTCAATATAATACATTAAAATCATTTTTAACTGTACATGAATGACTGTAATATAGCAATACAAAATGGTTTTTACAGCTCATTAAAATTATTGCAGTTGGAGTTAACATATGTGTTATGATCTCATGTTCATTTACTCCATATCATTTCGTGAAATTTAAAATATAACTCAAGAAAAACAATTTATTCCATGAATCTAATGACTATAAAATAACAGACATGGTTGTTGTTCAATATCACACATTAAAACAATTTATACCAGTACATGGATGACTGTTATATACCAATACATGATTGTTGTTCAATATAACACCAGGAAAACAATTTATACCAGTACACGAATGAATTTAATATACCAAGACATGATTGTTGTTCAATATAACGCATGGAAAGAATTAAAACCAGGAAAGTAATGACTGTAATATACCAAGATATGATTGTTGTTCAATAAAAAAAAAGGAAACCATTTTATACAAGGACACTTATGACTGTAATATACCAAGACATGATTGTTGTTCAATATAACCCAAGTAAACCAATTCATACCAGGACACTTATGACTTTTATATACCACTACAAAATTGTTGTTCAATATAACACAGGAAAATAATTTATAAGAGTACACTTATGACTGTAATATACCAAGACGCAATTGTTGTTCAATATAGCAGGGGAAAATAATCTACACCTGTAAACGAATGACCGTTATATACTAAAACCATGATTTTTGTTCAAAATAACACAAGAAAACAATTTATACCAGGACATTAATGACTCTAATACCCCAAGACATGATTGTTGTTCAATAAAAATCAAGGAAAACATTTTATACAAGGACACCTATGACTGTAATACACCAAGACATGCTTGATTTGAATATAACACAGGAAAATAATTTATACCAATACACGAATGACTTTAATATATCAAGACATGATTGTTGTTCAATATAACTCAAGGAAAACAATGTATACCAGAATATTGATGATTGTAATAAACCAAGACTTGATTGTTGTTCAATATAACACAGGAAATAATTTATAAGAGTACACTTATGACTGCAATATACCAATGCGTTATTGTTGTTCAATATAACAGGGGAAAACAATTTATAAGAGTAAACGAATATACCAAGAAATCATTGTTGCTTATGCAAAATCAAGGAAAAATTTGATAGAAGGACACTAATCACTGTAATATACCAAGACATAATTGTTGTTCAATATAACACAGGAAGATATTATATACCAGTACACGAATGAATGTTATATACCAAGACATGATTGCTGTTCAAAATAACTAAAGGAAAACAATTTATACGAGGACACTAATGACTATAATATACACAGACATGATTGTTGTTCAATATAACACAGGAAATTTATACCTATACACGAATGAGTGTAATATACCAATGCAGAATTGACTGTAAAATAACACGGCATGGTTGTTTTTCAAAATAACAGATGAAAGCAATTTATACCAGTACACGTATGACTGTAATTTACCAAGACAAGATTGTTGTTCCATAAAACATAGGAAAACAATTTACACCTGTACACGAATGACCGTAATAATATAGTAAATGAGATAGTTGAGCGCAACCTTATTCAATTAACTACTACAAATTTTGACCCCTTAAAAAACCTCAAAAAACCTAAAAAATGACATAAGTTTTATAAAAAAAACGCAAAAATAGCACAAAAAACCCTATATTTTTTTACCCTTAAAAAAAAATAGACACAAAAACACCCCCCAAAATAGTAACGCAGAAAAAGTGAGAGAAAAAAATGTCTTCCCCCCCAATCCCAAAAAAAAAAAAAAAAAAAAAAAAAAAAAAAACAGCAGAAGGTGTTAAAAAACTACACAGAAAAAGTTAGAAAAAAAATAAAAAGCTGGAAGTTCAGCGAAGTAGAAAAAGTTACAAGAAAAAAACTTAAATAGTACCCCATAAAATGTGTTTATTACTTCTACTAAAAAAGCAATTAATTTATTTGGTTAACCAATATCGACTATTTCTTAGCAACAATCTAACATAGTATTGATTACAACACGTTATTCTTCATTAAAAATTTAAATGACAAACCAAGCGTATTTGTAGTAGCTATTGATTTCAGACTATTAAAATTAATTGAAAAAGTGTTCTTTCAACCGATGACAAGGTGTAATTTCATTTCATTTAAACGTACATTTAAAGAAATTTCACAGTATCCAAACAACGTTATTTCAAAAATATCAATTGAAAAACGCAAAAGTTTTGAGGATACTTTAAAGAAATTGAAAACGTTTTTAGGTGAAAAAAGGAATGAGAAAATTGTTGTTTCAAAAGTATATTATACCAATAATTATAAAAGGAGTCAGGGAATTTGAAAATCTTGATGATCGTGGCCAGATTTAAAGTGTGGATATTAATTTAGATAATATGTGAAGAATGATGAAAAACGTGTAAAAAAGGTAAGTCAATTAATTTTATTTTTTTTAAATATTCCCTTGCAGCAGCATACAATAAACCTACAACCAAAACAAGTAAAGCCCATAAATTATTTGCAAACCACTTTACTACGTCTTTTGTTGCATTTAACAACCAAGACACAATAACACCGATAATTCCCGGTAATGCAGCTGCTAATTTTCCTGCAAGCTTAGCTAATAGTTTTCCAAGATTTTTTAATTGTTTTTTTTATCCAATCCTTTGCATCTGTTTTATCTGAAGGAGGTGGAGGTGGGGGACTACTTCCACTACCAGAAGGGATAATTGCCTCAACAATAACATCAATAATCAAACCAAAAGCAGTTAAAACACTAACTATTGTTATTCCTTGTTCTTTAAATAATGTTCTAATTCTTTCCCCTAATGTTTTATCTTTATATAATATTTTACGTATTGTCTGTTTAATTCTATCTAACTTGTTACGTATTCTATCTCTATCAGCATTAATTACCCCCAGTATTATGATTATATCAGATTCTATTTTTTTTTTATTTTTTTCTTCTATTTCTTTTATTTCAATGGGATTATCACTATGTTTTTTAATCGTTTTAATTTGATTTTTTCCTTTTCCAAGTTTTTATATTTTTCATTCAGTTTTGCTGTATCAAGTTCAATATTTTCTTCGATTGTTGTAAACGCTTTCATATAACCTTTCAGTTCTCTATTAATTTTATCCATTTCTGTCATATCTACATCTGTTTGTGTTTCTTTTTCAAATGATGTTAATATTTCTTTTACAGATTTTTCTGCATTTCTGGATGTTTCTAATAGTTCTTCCGCCTCTTGTTCGGAAGTTATTTCGTTTAAAGGAATACTTTTTTTTTATGGTTTCGATTCTATCTTCTTGTTGGGAAGTTACAAACGTGTTGAAACTATCTTGTGAAGAAATATCTTCTATGGTATTAAGTTTACGACTTGATACGCCCTAGGGGTTCGGCCTATCGGCCTTTATTTTAAGATCTGCTCTACTTTTTTTTATTCCTTCAGAAAGTTTATAATCATCTACACCTAAAACATCTCTGACAAAATTAGTATGATGTAGATTTTTAAGATAACCAAATTTATAAAATTTTAATACACCTCCTTTGTAATATGTTAATGGATATATATCACCATATTGATCTTTTACATATAACATAATGTCTTCATATTCATTATTCTTAACAAAGAAATAATTTTCATTTTTATTACGTACTTTTTCTTTATTTACTTGGTAAAATCTTTTTACCATTATTTGTGTAATTTCCCTTTCGTAAATTATTTTATCTTCTGGTGATGCATATTTAAATTGTTCATCATATTTTTTTATATCCTGGTAAATCTCCATATTTTTAAAAGAAGTTTCTTCTTCATTATCATCATCATACTCATCCTGTCTACCAAAATCATTCATTTCAAAACCTCCTTCAGCCATTTTTTATTTAAAAATTTTTATTCATATTTTGGTGGAGGGTCCTTTACTATAGTAATTTTATTAAAGAAAATTAGAAATTTTCCATTTTTTTTAAATTCATTTCTTACTCTTGCTTCTGTTTCTTCAATCAATTTCTTTTTTTTTCACTGTCATTCATTCTTGTTTGTGTTTGTTTTGTACGTATATTTTCTTTCATTTCATTATATTTTTCTAATTCATCTAAAACTAGTTTAAATTCATTTTCATTTATTTGTCCATCAGTTAAAGATTGTGAAATTAATTTTTTTATACTGTTTAGTTTACATTCTGCAGTTGTTTTAATTTCATAATGTATCTTTCATTTTGTTGTAAGTTTACGTCTAATAAGTTTAACACAAGCACCTAAACTTCCACATACACTAGCTGTAATTTTTATGGGAAGTAAAAAAGGAACTGCAATTCCCACACCTGCATAAACAACAGAAGCTGATATTAAAGTAGTATCAACTCCGTCAGTAGCATTTATTCCGCGCTTATATTTTTTGTATAATAATTTACGTTTATCTCTTTCATTAATCAATGTTTTTTTTCTATTTCTATTATTTTTTGTTGTCTATAATTTTGTCCATCTTCTATAGGTAATCCAGGGTATAATGGAAAATCTGGGGCTGTTGGTTGCTTCATTTTTAAGGGTATTTTTTAAATTTTTTCATAATTTACATTTTTAAAAATTTTCGGAAAAACTTTTAGAGTTGTAAAAGAATTTAAATTTCCTGCCAACATTCTTGAAATTCCAATTTCTACACAGGTAGAAATTGGAACGCGTGAAATGTATATTTCAGGTTTGGGGAAGACAACTCATGTCATATTGATTTTCCAATAAATATTGGAAAATATATTAACAACCAGGTAAATAAACATGTAAAGTGTACGTTGATACAAAAGCTTCGCTAGCCTAATCAATTACCCAATAACCAATAAGTGAATCTATATTGAATATTAATTTATGATGTTTCTATTTTTTAAGATCTTCCTTTATTCTTTGTCTTTCTTCCAAAGTAGGAATAACATCATTTTCTTCTGAACAATTGTAAAAACTATTTCTATCTTTTGTACGAAATAAACATAACCATACTGTTTGTTCTCTTAAATCTTTTAACACTGAATTATATTTTTGTGTAATAACCCATACCGATTGTTCTGCATGTCTTCCTGAAAATGCAAGTTCAGCCAGCATATCACTTTTCTTTTTTAATTCTTTTGTTGCACTGCAGTCATCTATAATATATATTGTTGGATGTCCCGCATATTTATTAAAGAACATTCTTAATAGTTCTTGTAATTTTTCTTCTCCGTTTTTACAAATAGGATTGACGAGTAATACTTTTTTTGTTTTTGGATTTCTAACATCACCAATCCATTCGCGATTTTTGTATGCCTTGTTCCATTGAATAGTTGGGCAAAGTATAACAATATATGTAAACACTCCACGATATTCTGTTTCTAATAAATCAAGAACAAATTCTGTTTTTCCACATCCAGTTCTACCACAAATAATTGCGCAATGAGGGTATTTTGATAACTCCATTTTTTTAATAAATAAAATAAACTGTTCGCTTAATAATTAACTTTTCTAAATCTTTCATCTTCAAAATTTATTTGTGCGTCTTGTATAACAAAAATAAAAACATTTATCGGTTTATCAGCTCCTTCCTTTTTCGTTATTTGAATGGTAATACCTTCAGAGACATTTTCAATTATCCTACCGGATCCATGTAGTAAATTAACATCTGTTGAACGTAGATCTAACCATAAAGCATAGTTAGTTGTTAAGTATTTTTCTAATGTAGTATCAGATAAATTTAAATTTTTTGCGGGTATATTTGTTTCTTTATCTCGTTTTGAACTTAAAGCAAAGAATCTATTTATTTCATCCCATTGTTGATAAGCTTTCATTCCTTGACTATATAATTGATCTGGAACACCATCTATTGTCATTTCTACTTTTGTTATATTCGGATTATAATAAGTCTCTGTACTTGTTCTATTAGGGTCTTCGAATAACATCAGAATACCTTTCATACTTTTAGCTGGAACATTTAAATTAATATTCCACAATGTATCTTTTTTGTTTTTGGTTATTTTTCTATGTCTTAATATCCTGTCATATAATACAACCATTTTACCATCAACTTGTTGTCTTATTTGACTTGCTAATTCTGAATCAGAAACCATATCAAATTCTAAACAAATGTTTTTTATTATATAACTTGCAGATGAATCTGTTGATTTGATGATATTACTATAATTATTAAATGTAAGTTCATATTCAAGTCTATCGCCAAGACCTGATTGATAAAAAGGCATATGACTTTCTAATAGTTCAAAGTCAAGTGGGATACAAAATTTTGAACCATAGGCTGTTTCAATTGCTTGGTCTCCTGTATTTGTTGTTGCATCATCTAATCCAACTCTATTTTTTAACATATTTTCAGTACCAATTCCCTGATATGCCATATTTGCACGTTCAGTTGTAGATTTCCATAAATCAACATAACAATGATATATATCGCTATCATCAATCGACATAACTTCATTACCACTTATTCTAATTGTTGTTTTTTTAACTATTGCCCTTCCTATATTTTGATATATAGTTGTATTATCGTCTGTTGATTTGAGTTCTATTTCGAAAGCTAACCTGGTTGTTCCGGGCACAATAAAATCATTACTACTTAGATTAGGAAATCTAACTAATAACTGTTGATTTTGATCAATAGTTAAAGAATTATTAGTTATTACAACACTTTGACGAATACCTTTCACACAAAATTGTTCTCTTAATTTTCTGTAAGGATTTAATTTTTCTCCGTAAGCCGACATTTTTTAGGGATAAAAATAGAGTTTATCAAAAATAAATCAATTACCGCTGATACTGGAGTATTGATACATAAAGGACTATCACTCTTACTCATAAAACTTACTCTATCTCCAGCCTTAACATAAAAGGGTTTTTCAAAGTTTTTATATTTATGATATTCATAAACAGAATCAACCAATTCTATTCCATCATTAGTTAATTTATCATTAACACTCACCATGACAGTTAAACCATCTTTTCCTGTTTTTAGACTTATTAAACTAAGACCTAATATTTGACCTGGATAATTAATAACATATTCGCTACCGCCAGTACCAAAATTAAACATTTGATTAAACTTTAATGGTCCATTAATACCAGCGAATATACATATTGTGTTTCTGTCTGGTATATTTATAATTTTGTTATATAATAAATTATTATTAATTTCAATTACTTGAAGCTCGTTTCTCATTTTTAATATTTCCGATGCATCTACGTGTTTTTTTTTAACTCCAAATATACTCATTTTTATTATAAAAATTTTAGCGAAGTGGTACCCTTAAGTAATTTCTAAAACACAATTAATAGGTAAACTATTACTTATTTTTTGATTATACTCATCTCTAATTTCTAATTTCAATTCTGTTATTACATCATTTACTAAACATTTATATTCTGGATGCTCAAATCTAGTTGTTATAACATCTCCAAACTCTTTGTTTTCAACGGGAATAACAGCCGATAATGTACTCGGAGCACAATCAAGATAATTATAAAAAGTGCTTAATTGTTCTAAATGTAAATACAATGATTTATAGATAGCAAAATCTATGGGTCTGTTTCCATAATGTTTTTTATTAGGTGTGAATATTTTTGTTTTATTAAATCCTAACATATATCTTAAACTTTTACTTATTTTTAATTCAACAGGAGTGGTTAATAAAGCAATACCATTTGTTTCATTTACGGACAATTCAATATTTTCTTTTATACATAAATCCGCTATTTGTTTGAAACTATAATAACCATCTATAAGTTTTATGGGTCTCTCCCCAGTTTTTTTATATGTTCATCTGAAATATTATCCCAACCTACGCAATATGTTATATATTTTAAACTTATACGTTTATTTCCCTCTCTGTTATCAATGTAAGTAAGTAAGTTTATTGTTTTATCAATATTTGAAATAGTATGGTACATTTTTTAGGGTAAAAAATGAAGAAAGAATTTAAATATAATCCTAATGCATCGTATAATCCTCACACTAAATATTCTGAAAAAGATATAATACCTGTTAATCAATTAATATTTGTAAATGAAAAAGAGAACTTTAAAACAAATTTCCCCGATTTATTTCAAAATTATCAAAACCCACCATTACACACCAACGAACCATGGAATACATGGATTCATTCTTCGTCTGATTGGTGGCAATGTCAGTTAAACTTTGCAGTCTGGTGTGCTAGTACAGGATGTGGTGTTTCTTATGATGATCATATAAAAAACACTTCAAATCTAACCCAAACGGTTTATATGTTTCATTTAAATCATTGTATTGCCAGAATCTTAAAAGAACTTAAATCACCTTTACCAACTGATTCTTCTTTCTGTTATTACAAAAATCCTTATGATAAAGCTGCATATCAAAAAATATGTAATGAATTTCAAATTTCTCCTAATACAGATTGCAGACAAACATTAGAAACATCTTGTCATGGTTTAGGAAGTTTTACTGAATACTATAAACCGAGTGCTGAATATAAATGAATCATTCTCAGAATGGACCATTATTAAATATAAACGATTCTATTAAGCATACAATCGATATAAATATGGCTTGGACAACATTTATACTAGACAAATCAGAAGGTTTTACAAATTGAACGTATTAATGAAAGTATAAGAACGTTTGTATGGGCTTTATTAGGAGCACAATCTCAAACACGAGTAGATATACTAAAAATAGGTACAGGATTTGATGCTCAATAACAATTCTTAGCAAACGTTCAAGATGCTATTAATAGTCCCATAGATTTACCCTCTCAGATATCTCATTATGAACGTGTTCTAAAGTTCGCTGGGAGTAAAGTTAATTATGTCTATGGTATTGGGTTATACATTTCCCCAAGTGATATGAGATTACAAATTGGAACAATTGTTGGTTATAACAACAAAATTGTAATCGCAACAAAAGATCAAAAACTAGGCTTTAATGATGATATAAATAATAAACATTTTTCTCATTCTTTATATAAATTAGATGGAACAAAAACAAAAAAATATTTACCAGAACTTGTTCATGATATTCCAAAACCTTCTAATAAATTTGTTCAAGATAAACCGAATAAAGAACATGAAGAAAATAAACAAGCAATATTATTTGGAAGTGTTGTATTAGGTATGGTAGGAATAATCATTTATAAGATTTATTAATTAAATTTTATTTCTTTAAAAATGAAAAGAGAAGAATTTGAAAGATTGTCAAGAAAACAAAAAAGATCACAATACACAAAAATGGACCGACTTAAACAAAATCACTGATTATAAATATGTTAATACAAGTTTTGGTAAGAGGGTAATTTTATCTGTCGAAAATAATGGTGAAGTTTGGTGTCCTTCTCACCTCGCTGAAAAAATAGAAAACGAAGATACTCCTTTTTATGTAAGACCACTCGGTTTGAAAAAATGTAAAAATAATAAAAGAAATAAATATCATGCTTATGATTTAGTATTTCCAAAATAAGAAAAAAAAACTAATGCTTAAATAATGCTCAAGTAATGCTTAAGTAATGTTTAAGAAATGCTTAAGAAATGCTTAAGTTATGCTTAAGTTATAAAGCAAAAAAAAAAATAGCAATAAAAAGCAATGTTATTAAAAATACTAACAATTATAACAAATACTTCAGTTTTGTGATTAGTTGGTTATTTTGTATTTAGTTTTTTTAAACTTAAAAATAAAATATATAAAATGAACGTTGAAGAAATTTCATATGAACATAATATTGAAAACATAGATTTTGATTCGAACGGATGTGATAATGACAAACAAGAAAAAAAAGACGTGAAAGATTATCAGCCGTTGTTGCTGGTGGGGGTAGTTAGCAATATCTGGGTAAAGAATTACAATTGTCAGAAATTGATACAATGACACCAGAACAAATACATAAATTATATTGTAAATATGAAGCAAGATTAGGAGCTAGTATGACCAAGACCTTAGGAAACTCTTTTATTAACTTATATGTTATGGGTGTATCAAAGTACTTTAATGTTGTTAATCCACGAAATTTAATGCAAGAATTAGGGGAAGATCCTTTTATCAACCACGCTTTAACTAATGATGTTGTGAACTGTACTATAGATATGGGATGTATCTTGCTCCTTTTACTGCAATTTTAACAACAGCAAGACATATTGATTTCCAAAAAAAGACGAAAATAATGACATAAAAAATGACGAGTGAAAATGAAAATAAAGAAGAAATCAAAAAAGAAAACAAAGAAGAAATAAAAGAATCTAGCGAGCGAAGCGAACGGTCCCCTTCTAAAAAACCTCAACAAAAAAACCCAAAACGAGTAGCCGCTGGTAAAAAAGATGTAGAAGGAAGAAAGCTAAAAGCTGAAATAAAAAGAAAAGAAGAAGAAAAATTAAAAAAAGAAAACATAGAATTAAAACAAGCTGGTGAGAATCCAATAACAAATGATACAGATTCTTTTCATCATCAATGTCCAACAAACAAACAAAATTGGAACATATTACCATTATGTTTATCAATTGTAGTAGGTGGATTAGGATTGTTTTTTTATAACTAAGTGATATACCAGAAAAAATGATTAGAGATATCATGTTAGGTAAAGAAAAACCGAGCGAGCAAATCCCTTTAAAAAAACAGAAAAACAAAAAGAAATTGACCCGTTTGAAATTAACTAATTTTATTTTTTTAAAAATGGGAAAAATAGAAAAAAATAGATTTATATTTAATTCAAGACATGTTAATTTTTTCAGCTAGTTGTTTAATGTTATGTGAACTATATAAAAGAAAAATAAAAGAAGAATTTATAAAAAAAAAGAAATAGAAAAAGAATTATATAAAAGAAAAATAATAGAAGAAATAAAAGAAGAATTAAAAGAAGAAATGGAAGAAAAAATAAAACATGATAAATTTGAAAAAAAAATGGAAGAATTAAAAAAATAAAAAAAAATTAGAAAAAATAAAAAAAAATGAAAATTTAATATATAAAAATGGCAACACCAAAAGACGGAAAACAAATAGCAAATATGTTATATCTTGCTGCAGTGGAAACATTTTTAACAGTTACATATGCAGAAATAGGTAAAAAAGTATTTAGATGGTCGGCACCAAAAGTAGATTTTAACATGAATGATGTTTTTATGTTATCCATTGATATACTGCTTGCAATGGCAACAAAAGATATGTTGATTAAGCAAGGCATTATACCTGCTGATATTATGAAATAATAAACAAATTTTATTTTCTTAAAAATGGCAAGTGCTTTAGTAATGATGTTAGGAGGAGCAATGACGAACTCTTTGGCATTTTCTGGTAGTAATTATTTATTTTCGCATATGGGTAGTGATGCAAATGAAGAAAAAATAAGACATGATAAAGCAATAGAAAAAATTAGAAAAAGAAACAGAAGAATGGAATAAAAGACGAATTCAAAGATTAGATTATATTAATGAACAATTAAAAAAAGAAAATCATGCCGTTCAAACTTATGAAGATGTTGATCAGGCAATGAGAGAATATTATAATGTTTCTGGTAAACAAATAAATATACCTTATTATTCAGATTTGGATCTTAAACCAAAATTAAGTAATTTTTATACACCATCAGAAGAACAGAAAAATAGAGAAATTGCGTTTGTTATTGGTGGTATGGCATTAACTGGTTTTCTTGCTTGGAAATTAAAATAAATTAAAACCATAAGGTTGTGTATCTATTCCATTATCTAAGATATATCTCTTATCATCAAATGGATTCATACTTATTTTATTTATTTCATTAACATACATTTCATGTTTATTAGAGTTTAATGTATACATTTTATTTATTTTATGTTTTTTATTAGTATTATTAAATAGACAATCTTTATAATCATAAAATTTAATATCTTTCTTTATCGTAGTTTTTCCAATTCCTTTTAATTTTTTTTCTTCACTTAAATCTGTTAAGGTATAAGAATATGCTTTACTTCTTAAAAAACTATTTCATTCATAATTTTCGACTTCAGTTCATTTTTATATTTACCACTTACTTTTTCATTTTTTTCTGAATATAAAGGGTGATCTTTAGGATAATTTGAAGTATCTAATTCATCTATTATTTCTTTCATATCTTCGTAAATATCTTTAGTTTTAATACTTAAGAATATTGAATCGGTATTATGAACAATTAATGGAAATCCACAATTAAAATCTTCAGTTTCTGTAGATAAATCATAAACAGTTCTTTTTTCTTTCCCTAATGATATTATCTTTTTTTAAATTAGCAACATGTTCTTTTTTTGTTATATTTAAAAAAAATATATTTGGTTTAGTGCTACTGGTAATAATATTAGTGTTATATCCTAGAGATGTTATAAGATAATGTAAACATGAAAATGTAATTTTAGATTTTTGTGAAAAGCGAAAATCACAATCCTTTCCCTTTCTATAACCATCTCCTTGATAAAATCCTCTAAAAAAGAATAATTTATAATTATAGTCATTATTAAGAATTTTATATGGAATATATTTCTCTTTTTTTTATCAGTATAAAATCTTTCAAATTGTTCAAACATTACTTTAATACTTCCCTTTGGAACAATTTTATATATCTTCGACGATTTCATACAATCTATTATTTTAAAATCGGTTGGATATAATTCTTTACAGTATTCTAAACATTTATTTAAAAGATTTAAATCTTGATTATTTAAATTCCAAGAATATTGTATTCCTCCCCGCTTAGTTTGATAAATTCCACTACTTCCATCTGCAAGAAAAAACCTTCTATAAAAGCTTTTTTTTCTTCTAAAGTTGATGTTCTAATTTTAAGAATTCTTTCTTTAATGGAGGGTTTAAATTTTCTTTATAATTATCATTAAATAAAAGATTAGTATTTAATGATAAATCTTTAGGTTTGATATTTTTCATTATTATCTTTGATTAAAGAATGATCCTCTGTCACATCAACAAATCCTAATGGTGTAACAACTCTAAACATTTCTTTGTTTGTTTCATGTTTAATTATAGTCTTTATTTTAGAGAATCCTTTGCTTGTCCAAACTTCAATTATATCTGGTTTACAATAAAATTTACCATTTGAATATTTATACTCATAGTTACTTGCAATATCTTCTATTTTTCCAACAAATATTTTATTTTTATACCTTAGTATTAAAGGTGTATCACCTGAAACTGAATCGCTCGCAACTAATTCGTTCTTTTCCCATAATTTATTAACAACATTATAATAAAAGTTATACATTAATTGTTTTGAGTAATCTAATATAGCCTGTCCTAAATAAATAGGTTTATTAAATTTAACAGAAGTAACATTATATTCAATTGCAACAAAGTTATCATTAAATATTATTGAGTCTTTAAAATTTGGTTTATTTATATATTTTTTTACTTCTTTCTTATCAGTAAGTAATTCAATCTTACTTCTTCCTCTGATGTTTTCCAATGTTTTCGAGTAGAAACTATTATTCATAAGTTTCCAAAGATCTTTTTCAAAATCTGATTTTGATTTAGTTCTTTGTTCGGTATTAAAATTAATATACTTTTCTAACCAATTTGATTCTTTAAAAGAAATAGTTCTATGTATTTTTTTTTACTTTCATACCAAGTTTAATATATTCTTTTAATATTGAGTGATGAATAATATATTTCTTTTTATCATATAATGTTAAGAATAGTTTTTCTTCTTTACCTAATGGTTTATTTTTTAATAATTTCAACTGATAAGGAGATAATTCTTCTTTATCTATTTTCATCTTTTCCAGTGCTAAAGGATATTTATATGTTTTCTTTTTTACATTTGCTTGTATATTCTAAGTCACATTCAATTATACAACCTCTTCCTTTTGGAATATTTTTATAGTACTCAGGATCCTTTTCCCATTTAAAATTTTTGGTTGGCAATTTCTGTGACATTGCCCAACCATATAAATTATTTGCATCAAGATATAGTAAATATTTTTCTAATAAGAAATCATTTAAGTTTCCTCCATTTTTTAATATTTCTAAACATTCTTTCATTTCATTTTTATCTATTATTCTATTTCCACTATCATAGTTAGTAGTATATTTATTAAATGCTTTCCCATGTCTTGGTCCTAGAACACCTGAAAATCCTCCTCTTATACCTTTTTTCAAACATTATTAATATATTAATGATATTAATGATTGTAATATACCAAGACATGGTTGTTGTCCCATACAAATCAAGGAAAACATTTTATACAAAGACACTAATGACAGCAATATACCAAGACATGATTGTTGTTCAATATAACACAGGAAATAATTGATAAGAGTACACTTGTGACTGTAATATACCAAGACTTGATTGTTCAATATAACAGGGGAAAGCAATTGATAAGAGTTCAGTAATGACTATAATATACCAAGACATAATTGCTGTTCAATATAACTCAAGAAGAACAATTTATACCAGGATATTAATGACTGTTATATGCCAAGACATGATTGTTGTTCAATTAAAATCAAGGAAAACATTTTATACATGGACACTAATGACTGTAATATACCAAGAGATGATTGTTGTTTGATATAGCTCAAGGAAAATAATTCATACCAGGACACTAATAACTGTCTTATGCCAAGACATGATTGTTGTTCAATATAACACAGGAGAATAATGTATGCCAGTACTTGAATGACTTTAAGATACGAAAAAAAGATTGTTGTTAAATATGACACAGGAAAAAAAATTATACCATCACACTTATGACTTTTACATACCAAGAAATTATTGTTGTTCAATTTAGTACTGGAAAATAATTTATATAAGTATACTAGTGACTGTAATATACCAGACCTGATTGTTTTTCAATATGAGACAGAAAAACAATTTATAACAGGACCCTTATGACTGTTATATACCAAGACATGATTGTTGTTCAATATAACTCAAGGAAAACAATTCATACCAGGACACGAATGACTGTCATATACCATGACTTAATTGTTGTTCAATATAACACAGGAAAATAATTTATAAGAGTACACTAATGACTGTATTATACCAAGACATGATTGTTGTTCTATAAAATTCAAAGAAAACATTTTATACCTGGACACTAATAACTGTAATTTACGAAGACATGATTGTTGTTCAATATATCTCAAGGAAAACAATTATATCCAGGAAACTAATGACTGTAATATATAAAAACATGGTTATTGTTCAATATTACACAGGAAAACAATTTTTACCACTACATTGATGATTGCAATATACTGAGATGTGATTGTTGTTCAATATTAAACAGGAAAAAATACACCAGTACGCGAATGCCTGTAATATACCAAAACATCATTGTTGTTTAATATAACTCAAGGAAAACAATTTATACCAGGACACTAATAACTGTAATATACCAAAACATGATTGTTGTTTAATATAACTCAGGGAACAATTTATACCAGGTCTTTAATGACTTCAGTATACCAAGACATGATTGTTGTTCAATATAAATCAAGGAAACCATTTCATACAAGGACACTTATGACTGTAATATACCAAGAGATAACTGTTGTTCAATATAACACAGAAAAATAATGTATACCAGTACACGAATGACTGTAATATACCAAGACATGATTATTGTTCAATATAACTCAAGGAAAACAATTTATACGGGACACTTTAACTGTAATAAACCAAGACTGGATTGTTGTTCAATATAACACAGGAAAATAATTTATACCAGTACACGAATGACTGTACTATACCAAGACATGATTATTGTTCAATATAACTGAAGGAAAACAATGTATACGGGAACACTAATGGCTGTCTTATACCAAGACATGATTGTTGTTCAATATAACACAGCTAGACAATTTATACAACGACATCATTAATGTCTGTAATATACCAAGTTATGATTGTTGTTAAATGAAAATCAAGGAGAACATTTTATAAAAGGACACTTTTGACTGTAATGTACCAAGACATGGTTGTTCTTCAAAATAACACAGGGAAATAATTTCTACCAGTAAAGGAATGACTATAATATATCAAGACATGGTTCTATCAATATAACTCAAGGAAAACAATTTATACCAGGACACTTAATGACTGTAATATACCAATACAGAATTGTGGTTCAATATAAAACAGAAAAACAATTGATACCAGTGCACGAATGGCTGTTATATACTTAAACATGATTGTTCATTTTGACACAGGAAAACATTTATACCAGGATATTAATGATTGTAATATACCAAAACATGGTTGTTGTCCCATACAAATCAAGGAAAACATTTTATACAAGGACACTAATGACTGCAATATACCAAGACATGATTGTTGTTCAATATAACACAGGAAATAATTGATAAGAGTACACTTGTGACTGTAATATACCAAGACTTGATTGTTCAATATAACAGGGGAAAGCAATTGATAAGAGTTCAGTAATGACTATAATATACCAAGACATAATTGTTGTTCAATATAACTCAAGAAGAACAATTTATACCAGGATATTAATGACTGCTATATGCCAAGACATGATTGTTGTTCAATTAAAATCAAGGAAAACATTTTATATATGGACACTAATGACGGTAATATACCAAGACATGATTGTTGTTCAAAATAACTCAAAGAAAACAATTTATACTAGGACACTAATTAATGTAATATACCAACACATGGTTGTTGTTCAATATAACACAGGAAAATAATTTATACCTGTACACGAATGACTGTAATATACCAATACAGAATTGTTTCTGAATAGAACCCAAGGAAAACAATTTATTACAGGAATCTAATGACTGTAAAATAAGAAGACATGGTTGTTGTTCAATATAACTCATGACAACAATTTATACCAGTACACGTATGATTGTAATATGCCAATACAGAATTGTTATTCAATATAAAACAGGAAAACAATTTTACCATCACACTAATGACTGTGATATACCAAGAGATTATTGTTGTTCAATTTAGCACAGGAAAATACTGTGGAAGTACTTTTATTCGTGGACATCAATTTTCGTGGTTTTCATAAATATCACTATTTCGTTCGAATTTAAATTCGTGGTTTCGAATTCTATGCATTAAAACTTAAGCGGAAAAATGTATTTCGTTGGGAGCTTAATTTCGTGGTTTTAGCGAACCACGAAATCCACGAAAATTGGAACCCAACGAACTATAGTACTTTCACAGTAATTCATATAAGTACACTAATGATTGTAATGTACCAGACATGATTGTTGTTCAATATAAGACAGGGAAACAATTTATTTTTTAAAACCATAAAATTATCTTTATTTTCTGCTTACAATGTACTTAGTTGTACAGCATTGGACTAATTATTCCCGTTAAGTTAGTTATTGATTACCCAGGGAGAATATTCAATAACATACTACGTAACTAATTTGTTAGATTACGCTATAAGATCTATAAAATAACATAATGTATTTAGATATATTCACAATAATCACACAAGTTGTTCGCCTTTAATTTCCAAATATGTAATAGTTCTTTATTTGGTGATATAAAATGAAGAAGTTTCCATCTAAACATTTCATATTTGTTAATATCCATAAAATCAAATATAAATAAAAGTGTATTGTTTTATTTTAAAGCTAAGATGTTTGTTAAATTGTCTTTCCCACTTAAGAAATCTGAATGGAGTTCTTGTTTATGCGGATTTAAGAGTGTTAAATATATGTCTTTATTTTTTGTTTCGATTGTAACTATTTCGTTAATCATAATATGAAGATTTTCTTCTTGTTTCATATTCATTTTAGATTTGAAAGAACATTTTTTCTTCAAAATACTTTGCCAATGCTTGGGTATGGCTTTTTTTTTGATACAACATAATTCCCTTATCCAATTTTTGTGTTGGTAATTTTAGACAAAACAGTTGTTTCTGAAATACAACCATATTCATCAATAATATCATTGATGTATATAATGTTGTCTGTGACCCATTTTGGGAAAAAAAAGACACTTGTTATTCAATTTGATAGATTGATTACCCCAAATATTTTGTTTTCTTATTTCAATAAAATTAGTGGGTGGTTTTGTTTGACCTACTTTTACAGAAATCCAGTTTTTAGTAAGATCCTGAAAAAAATCAGGAAGTGTTTGAAACATATTTTTATCTAGTGAATTTATTTTCTTCATATTCATATTGAAAACCAATAGATTTTTTCCAAATTTATTCAGATAAAATTTTGGAATAATTGTCCAATCCTCTGAAGAGCTTGCTTTCGGTTTTAGAATCCATTTGATTTTCAGTGCACTTATATATGCATATATGTCTATCATTTTCAGTCCCCCTTCATAGTAATCTTTAGATAGTGTTGTTCGGTTAATTCTGTCTCTGTGACTGTTCCATATAAAAATATAAATTAAACTTTTAAATCTTTGGAGGAATTCTCGGGGAATAACCATATTGGATACAATGTAGGTTATATCTGGAATCTACAGAGATTTAACAACAGTTATTTTACCTATCAGTGCTGAATTCCGTTTATTCCAGTCAGATACTAATTTTTCACATTTATTAATTTGTTTTTCAATATTTAATTTTTGTCACTCTAACTTATTGTATCCAAAATAAAAATCGAGGCTTTTGATTGGTTCTGTTTTCCAATTTATATTTTCATACTTATCTTTAGAATTTTTTAATCTACCTAACCAAATTCCTTCTGTTTTATTTCTGTTTAATTTGAGACCCGAAAAACTGCCAAATGTTTTAATTAAATTCAATGCAAGGCTAGTATCTTTTGGAGAGTGTAGAAAAAGAGTTGTATCATCAGCAAGTTGACATATTTTTAAGGAACATGTCTTTCCATCTAGCTTGACTTGTATACCTTTAAGGTTTTCATTTTCTCTTAGTTTGATAGCTATAATTTCTACAGCTAATACGAAAATTAAAGAAGAAGCGGGACAGCTTTGTTTTATTAAACGTTGGATATTAAGTTTTTTTTTCGAAATCCACCCATTGTTGAGTAAACAACCTTTAATGTTAATGCACATAATTTTTACCCATCTTATTAAGTTTGATTTGAATCCAAATTTTTTCAAAGTTTCGAGAATGAAGTTCCACTCTAAAGAGGCAAAGGCTTTTGTAAAGTCTTTGAAAAGTATAGCCCCCATCTACCTAAAATTTTTCCGAATAGCCAATTACATCTTGTATTTGCTTATATTGAAGCCAATGTATCTTGTTTACAAGTACCCTTGTTGATTTAAATGTATAACGTTATTTAAAACAGGTTTCAAACGTTGTGTTAATACATAAGCTAGTAATTTTGTATCATAGTTCAATAAAGTAATAGGCCTGTCATTATCTAAGGAAATGGGGTCTCCCTTTTGTATATAAGTGAAATTGCTAATATTTTTTGAGAGTTAGTTAGCTCCCCTTGTTCAAAACAGAAATTAAACACAAGTACTATTATATCTTTAATCCTATCCCAAAAAGTCCGTTAAAATTCCACATTTAATCCATCCAACCTGGACCTTTATTTAATTTCATTTTGAAAATTGCATTTGTACACTCATCTGAACTAATTTTGCCTTCACAAGAGTCACTATCTTTATCTGAACGTTTTTTATTATCCTGAATTGCATTTATGTAGTTTTTGTTTCATATAAGTCTGAGTTTGTTGAAGTGTTCAGTTTTTTTTTTGTAATAATTAACTTCAAGCTTTGAAATTTCATTTTGATCATACGTATTTTTTTATTTTCATCATAAAGTTAGGTGATGCGTTTTTTACTTTGTCTTTTTCTCTCCAGACCTAAAAAGTAAGCTGTATGTTTCCCCTTCTTCTACCCATTTTCCTCTGGCCCTAATTTGATTCCCTTTTAGTTTTTCCTCATATAAAGCAGCTAATTTGTTCTCAGCGATCTATTAGATTTTGATCAGCCTTCTGATTATCACATTTTGTATTCAAATTTCTTATTGGTTTTCTAATGTTGTTATTTGGTCCCTTCGTAATTGTGATTTATGTTTACAGTATTGAATTGTGCAATCTCTTACCTCAATTTTGAAGTTATCCCAAACTATATCAACTTGATTTGATTTTTCCATTTTCAGTTGATATTTTGAAATATGATTATTAATCGTAATTTTGTAATCTTCTTCCTTCAGTATTCTGCCATTAAATTTCCAATTGTCCCTACCTTTAGACTGTCTATTCAAATTAATTTTCAGTGAAACACTATTATGATCAGTATATTAAATAACTATAGGCCTAATATCACAAGAAATACAATTTTTTGTTTATTTCAAGACAAACAAGAAAAAAAATGAATTATTGTTGCTTTACATTTGTTTTTCCTACTCCAAGTAAACTGAATCTTTTTGGAATTTTTTGCTCTCCAGATATCTAATAATTTAGACGACTTCATAAGTGTTTTTAAACCATTTACAGGTTTATCATTTTTTTCCCGGCTGTGTCTGCTTTAGTGTCGTTTCTAGACAAAATGTCGTTAAAGTGCCCCTTTCAAAATTTGTCCTAAGTTATGCTCGTTGATAAATTGTTTAAAAGATTTGAAGAAACAATTTCGATTGTGGGCTTTATTAGGAGCGTAAATATTTACTATGGTTTATATATCATCATTAATTTCAATATTCACTAATATAATTTTGCCCTCTCTATATTGGTCATAATCTATAATATTGTAGCAAAAATGATTTCGTTTCCAAATTGCAACCCCATTTGAGTTACTTAAACCATTACTTAAAAATAAATCACCCTCAAATTCTTTTCTTAACATGCTTTCTATTTCCTTTGTTAACTGTGTTTCTTGTAATAATAATATATCACACTTTTGTTGTTTAACCCATTCAATGACTCTTTTTCTTTTCACCCGTGAATTCTGAATGCACATGGAATTTGTTCCCGTGAAATTAGCGTGATAATGCTATGAAAATCATGGAATTGATAGAATTGTTAAATATCATAGGTTTTCATGCATACAAAGTTAAGTCCCGTGAAATTGTCTTGACATTTTTTATTTTGAAAATATCTCCGTGCAATAAAAAATTCCAAGGTTAGTTTCACGACATTTTCAGGTTGCACATTTCCACTTCATATTCAAGACAACTTGACGACAATATGTCACGGGATATTTTCATGGCTAGTCGTGAAAATCAAATAAATATACTGTGAAAACTGTCCTTATTTCATGACTTTTTCACAACATTTTCATGGTAAATATATCTACTAGTGTAAACAAGTATATGGCTACCATTAATCTATATTGATTAAAATAATGGTTCATAAAAAATACTTATTCACCTTCTTTTGAAATCTCAACAATTTTTGTAGTCACACATTCAACTCAAATATTTTTATCAAAAATATTCATCTTTGGTTTCGGATTTCAAATAATACTTAACCACATTTTGCATCATATAATTAAGAAAGTTGGGATTACATAAATAGCTGATAAATATT
>MJUU01051325.1:37276-62964 GCA_002080025.1 Modiolus philippinarum | reverse complement strand
GCCCCCCCCCCCCCCCTAAGATGGACGCTGATCTTAATGATCAATTGAACCTACAAGAAACGGACATTCATACGGTTTTAGCTGAAATTGAAATTAGCCACAAGAAAGAATGAAGATAGCTACTATCAAAGAAAATCTTCTAGAATGAAAATCCTTGATTCCTACACTTTAACATTAACTTTGACGCATCCTTTGCCAATGAAGAAATCAAACAGGCGTTCATGGAGAAATTCCAAACAGAAAAGAACGGTTTGAGAAAAATCACTCTATACTGATCTTACGGATATGACTAAAAGTGAACTGGATCAACAGATGCAGATAATCCGTGATTTAAAGGAATCCACTCTGCTTTCTTTGGATATAAAGAATCCTAGAAGTGGTCACGGACAGAACTATGTAGACAATTTGACTCGCTCCTGACTAAATTCCAAGCCAAGGAGAGAGAGTAAAAAAAATCCCGTAGACAAGAAACCCAAAGTGGATAATGACAATCCGCAAAGGAAAAAGAAGGAAAGTGTAAAAAAAATATATTCAAGTACAGCTTGGACAGTTTTAACTCCCTAAGAGAATAAACTGTTTAGTAGTTAAATCCATATTGTACTTATATTTTGGACTTTATTATAATCATTTTAAACATGCAAGTCCGATTACATATTCTTTATTATTTGTTATAAATATATCATAATATATCATTACACTTCATTTCTCTCTTTTATGAGTATTCTATGAGGTGAAATGTTTCCCACACGTCATGTGTTTGCCATCACTAGTTAGTTCATTTTCTGATAATCTATCATGGCAAACAGACGCTTAAAAACAATTGCAAAAAAATGCCGTTTAAAACGACACAGGGCTATGAAAAATGAAAAGAAAAAAACCCGAAAATTAGAAATTCCGAAAAAAATATATCTTCAATTTCACTAATTACCAACTTAGTCATTGTGAACTCTCAATTTTGGGAAAAGGACTTAAATTCATCCCTACCCCACCAGCCAAAGGCATAAAACAAAACTTGCCCAATAGTTTCAAACTTTTCGCTAGAAAAATGCGATGTGCATATGAATTAGATGATGGTATTAATAAAGCTACCCATTCATTCTATGTCAAATCTAAATACAACCTACCAATTGTTTATCATCCGTTCCATTGTCTTACAGACGCAACTAGTTAATGCTAGTGGTCTGTAATTCGATGGCTCGGAATGGTCTTTACCCGGTTTAGGTACTATAGTTGCTTGTCTCCACATAGGTGAAAGTTTCCCCGTTTCCCAAATTTTATTAAAAAGATTTAAAAGAATTTCCAGAGTTGATAAAGGAAGATGTTTGAGGAGTTGATAATGGATATCGTCAGGGCCACATGCCGTGTCAAGACAAAAAAAAATATAATTGTGAATCTTTTCGTTAGTAATATTTAAAAACTAATTATCAATTATGGACTTTTGACGAGGTCAATACATTATATATGGACCTGTTTAGATTATTTTGACCGAGGACAAAGATTTGAAATTTTGTTTGAAGCTTGCAAATAACTAAATATGAAGCCAAAATCAGCTAAGGACAGAGCTTTGCTTGAGGGAGATACTCCTTAGTTTTCAACAAAATTTACAAAAATTTAGATATTGTAAAGTTCAAAATAGAATCGGCTTTCGGGTCAGCACCGAAGTACTGACTACTGGGCTGGTGAATATCTTCGGGGACTAGCAGTCCACCAGCAGTGGCATCGACGCAGTGGTTGCAAATAACTAAATACCGAAGTTACTGTGAATTTAAATTCTGCATATGTGCACTTCGACAACTTATGTCTCTTCAGTGCAGATAAAATCTAAACGTTTGGAAGACCATAAACTCAAAGATGTTTAAATACTGATAGAGAACAAATAACCAATATGATCTAAATATGAAGCCAAAATCAGCTAAGGACAGAGCTTTGCTTGAGGGAGATACTCCTTAGTTTTCAACAAAATTTACAAAAATTTAGATATTGCAAATGATGAGTTGTATTGTGTAATCGATTTTCAGGTTTGTCACTCAACCACTTCCTTTTTGCTGATACTTCGAATTTTAACTAAGAACCATATCTTTTTCTCTTGTATCAGTGGAATACATGTAATTTGATATTGAGTCTGAAGCTAAGAAAAGATATAGTTTCGTCAAACCTCAAGACATCACTGTGTCCAGCAAATTTGAATCCATACCTTGTAAATCAAAATATGCAGGCTT
This sequence comes from Modiolus philippinarum, assembly GCA_002080025.1. NCBI lineage: Eukaryota > Metazoa > Mollusca > Bivalvia > Mytilida > Modiolidae > Modiolus > Modiolus philippinarum. The sequence goes on along the minus strand of MJUU01051325.1, from coordinate 60,745 downwards.
AAATGGAATATGTTTTAGAAAAATAGATAAATTTGTTGTTTAAATTTTCACTACATTTGAAAACCTATCTAATAAGATATCTTTTCTTGGAAATTTTATATTGTGAAATATCACCACAAGATATTGAAGTTTTATTTGAACAGAAAACTAGATGGTTTTTGGCTCTGTTCAAAGGTATCAAGGCATTAGAATGGAGGGTACCAAGCGGTAGCCCTTTTCAGAAAAAATCTTGAAGATTAAAATCACTCGTAAGTCTTTTACATTTCATTACAAATTACGATCAATATTAAATCATAAGACTTTTTTTGTGAAAAGGACTGCTGGAGTTTAACACACAACATCAGAGCAGTATGAAAAATATTTTTATTGTAATTTCTGTTCAGTTTTCAACTCTCCTGACCGGGGTGGAAAAATGTTCTCATTAGTGAGAGATCATTTGTCTTGTGAAATTATGATGTGGACTTGCCTGACATTTTTTTTAAAGGGACCACCTAAGGACCATTCTGCCCAATTTTGGTTCCAATTGGCCCAGCAGTTTCAGAGAAGATGTTTGAATGAAAAGTTTACCATGGACGGACCACTGACACAGTGATGGCAAGAAGCTGACTATGTCATAGCCAAAGAGGTCAGTTATAAAGTTATGCAGGCAATGAAAATTGATATGCTACTTCAATATTTATCTGGGAGAGATGATTACAAGGTGGGCAAACAAAAAAATACAGAAGGACCCAATATACAATTATATACAATTATTATTAATTTCTGAAATAAGTAAAGATTATGAAAGTATTTTTGCAAAAAAATGTAAAAATTTTTACAAAAACACATTTTTGCTCTTGATTATGTAACAAATAATTTTTTTTAAATAAAGTGATAGCAGGGAATTTCTCTCAAACTTAAAAAGAGAAAAAAAACCAATGAAGATTTGAAAACAGAATTTAAAGGGAAATAACCCATAACCATGTGGCAACGGCAGTAGAATACCGAAGGAACAAAGGGGTGATATTCACAAAAATCGAAGTCCAAAGACAGGGCAAAAACGAGAACACAGAAAACAATGACGTTGGACAAAAAAACAATGACGCCAGACAGACACAAAGCACAGAACCAGAAACCACAACATTCAGAACAAAGGCACTCACAGTGTGAACTCCAGTGAAACTGAGAGTGACATCAGGTGCTCCGGAAGGGTAAGCATGTCCTGCTCTGTTAACAGCATCCGTCACACTGTGAGTGATTCAATCCGGGAAAATGTCAAAGTCGGTAGTCAAATCCGGGAAGACGTGAATCTAGCTGAAAATGTCCACTTTCATTTGGGATACTGACACGTCATATCTTTCAATGATGCTATGGTGACGGCCATAGAATTTCTTGAGGGATGAAATTAACAAAGGTTGAACAAATCCCTGACTAAGCAGCTTTTGGGACAGTGTTTTTGCTCTGTTCAAAAAATCACTGTACAAACTACAAGCTCGACAGTAACGAATCAACTGTGAAATGTACACTCCATAGGCTGGAGAGGTAGGTATATTGCTGCTAAGAAAGGTAAAGTTCACAATGGGGAAATTAAAATCATCACGCTTGTCATATAGCTTAGATTTCAAACGTCCATCTTCGTCAATATACAATAAAAGATCTAAGTACGAAGCTGAAGTACGTGTTTCAGTTGTTTCTTTAATTTCAAGCTCATTTGGATAGATCTGATGTAAATAATCCTTAAATTTAGGATTATTAAGAGAAAGCACATCGTCTATGTAGCGGAAGCTGAAATTAAAGGACTGGGCTAAATGTTTTTGTTTTCTTTGAATAAGCCCTTGTATAAACTTGGCCTCGTACGAGTAGAGGAAAAGGTCAGCTAAAAGCGGCGCACAGTTTGTTCCAATGAAGAAAAAAAAATTGGTGAAAAAGAGTCAATATCTACAATATAGTAATGGCAATAGCCAGGTGAGCTAAAAATGATAGGCAAATTGTACATTTGTACCCAACTTTAAAACATACATATAACATGGCTCTACATTCTTGTCCCTACCAGTCCAAATTTGAATCGGAAAAATAAATTAATTTCAAACTACTTGGCCATAGATCAAGTGAAAAATTCAAATAAAATGAAATTCTGCACTCTTTGGACATGAAACAATTCATTTTGGACAAGTGAATCCTAAGTTAACTTGTCTTCAGGATGGACAAATCCAAATAAAAGTTGATATATATACATGTAGAGGCCTGCATATATTATAAGAGAATTTTGCCAAAATTTGAATTTCAGTATTGAAACATAGTTTGCTAATAAGATAATTTCTTATTTTTCTTATTTTTCTTTTTTATTTGTTGCGACCTAAATTTCAACATTATTACATCCAAACATTGCAATATGCATGAACATTTTGTATTTTGAGATACACATGAAGGGATGAGCCACTGGAATACATGTTTGTACCTTTTTCTTGTATTGTATTACATTGTACATGTATATGTATAAAATGGTTATGTGAAAAGGTCAAAATTAGAATCTTAGTCAGATACAATGTACGTATACCAATTATTATATTTACACATACACTCAGTGCATTGATAAAGGTACAAACCACATACTTTGTCCCTGCTGGTGTTCTGTGTTTGTTATCTTATATCAAAATATAACAAGGTGTTCGCAAGTCTTGTAGAGGATGGATGCCTCAAGTTTTAAATAAATCCAGACTTGACTAATCGATTAAATTGTATTAATTGATAATCAATAACTTACATTTATCAATAAAAATTGAACGGTATATTCAATTGATTAGTTCTGTTAATTGAACAATCAGACTCCCTGAGGAGTTTTACCGATGATTTTGATTAGAAATTTATGATCAATTTCTGATTGATTAATAATCAGTTGTTCAAATGTTTGATTAATCGAACTAGTCAGTAGTTTACCATTCGATTTTTATTGATATGCGATTATTATCAATTTTATCGATTAGGGGACGACCATTTGATCTTGAGGGGGGCCTGGCAGTTTCGGTCGAGCCAGATTATTTTCAAAATTATGCGGGCCAGAATATTTATTTTTATTTTCAATAACATAATCGTATCGTACCAATAAATCTAAGGTCAAATTATTTATTTTCTCGGATGTCATGGATGTGCAGGCCAGACTTTTTATTTCAAACTTTTTCAGGGACAGAATATTTATAATGAGTCTTTAAAAGAAAACACAAGCGATATTTGCCTAAACGCATGTGTTTAATTTTCAACACAAACATAAGAACAAAAGCTTGTACGATTTTCAATCAAGTGTTTTATGTGTTTTTCAGAGAACACTTGTTTTTCCAGTGTAATATTGAATTTCTTGTCGGTCGTGACTGTAACAACATTTGCTGATAAACCTGAAACCAATAGAAATATTGTCGAGATCTTTTTTTGTGCTTGAGGTAGAGGTATTTAACTTTCGGTGAGCATATAACGGGGAATGGCGCTTTGGTATAACACCACTAATTCAGTCTCCCACCCACAGACTCCAGTATAAAATTACACATGTTTCAAACTTTGTAAAAACAAGATTCTCGGATTCACATTGCAAATATACGTTTAATTCATAAAACGGGAAATAAACTTAAACCAACAGAAAATATTATCGAGATCTATTTTTGCGCTTTAGGTGAAGTGTTTAAAGCATAAAGTCGATATAGGTCTCGATCAAAACAATACTGCATTGGGCGTCCTAATGTAGTGGATAGGGGAATTCCCAATCTATGTGGGGTAGTCGGGTTATAATGCAGAAAACCTGATGACAAGCTATTCTAGGCAAACTGTTTCTGGAAACGTCAAACCCTATGATGTTTAAAGACCCCTTCTTTCTTTCTCGTGCAAAAGCAAGAGCATATCCACTTGAGGTATATATATATATTTCCTGCCCCTACCCATTACTCCCATGTTCGAGTGGCAATCAATACCCGCTTCTCTAGTTGCCCATGCCTTCTTTTATATTTGAATTGACTAATAAATAACAAAATACCGAATCAACTGCAAATTTTGTTTCTGCATATGCGATTTCAACAACTTATGTCTCTTCAGTAGAGATTAAATCAAAACAATTGATTCCTTCTGTATTTCCCGTTGAGGAGCACGACTCGCCTTCGGTCGTATCGTCAAGTTAATTTCCTGTCCCTACCCATTTCTTACATTTTCCAGTGGCAGTGAGGTAGACAGTTCATTATACGGACATCCTGAGCGCGAGCCATTCTAAACAGCTGTGTGGAATAAAACCACACTCCATGCAGTTCAGAGACCCTTCCAATATTTTCCGAATGGCAGATTCACTAGGGGCCGTTTGGATGGGTTATGTCCTGCCCCTACCCATTTCTCCGATTTTACAGTGGAAGTAAACACGTGTTGCTTCAGTTCAAAAGGAAAATATGTTCTTTTGATTCCACAATCGCCAATATTGTACGTTTCCAACTTCAAATAGTGTTTAACCAGGAACGAGGAGGGCTACATGAAAGAATGTTACCGAATAGAGCTATACATGGTTGATAAGGGATTCAAAAGCAGCCAATATCGAAAAGCACATCTAGCTTCGCATCTAAAACGATATTTCCCACAACATTCTCAAAAACAAAACAATTATTTTCTGAGGGTGCAACTGAATTCGTATGTGGGCATTTATTTGCCATACCTTTGAGAGTATATTATATAACGAGTACTTACAATGTAATGTTTCGAAATGTCCCAGTGTTGTTTTCAATATAATAATATTTTTTCAGTAGATGTTCAAAGCACAATTTTCCATATGTATCAGAAATAAATTGGTCATGGTAACCCAGTATAAGAGTGAAGTGTACATTAGTTTTAGATACAAATGGTGAAATCAAATTTTTTCAATAATACAAAAGAAAGAAAAATTGAAATATCTTAAACAGAAAAAATATTTGATTTACAACTTAAAATCTTCTAGAATGACACCACTGTCACAGTGATTCATCATGGCTTGACTCGTTCTATACAATTAAAACATGTGATATCAAGGATTGATTGATTGATAAGTTCGAGTTTAGCGTCCATTTAGCAATATTTAAGCCATATCTAAACAAACAAGAACAAGTTAATCATTTCAAAACAATTGTTAGTAAAATAAGAAAGTAATAAAAAGGTGGAAGGGACAGCCGGGGGCAACGAGTTTTGATTACCACCGGAAATGAGGAGAATGGGTAGGGGCAGGAAATTTAGCCTTCTTAAGAAGACCCAGTGACTGCTCTCCCTACAAAAATAAAAGAGGTCTTTATACTTCATGGAGCGTGGCGTCTTTCCTCACGGTTTCAGTCTTTCAGTATTATGACCCGATTACCCCGCACAGATAGCAAATACCCCTATCCAATAGTAGGGGCAACACCTGAAAACGGATTAAGGTGCCGAGTGATATCAAAGGTTACCATTTTTAAACAGATGTACCATGTTTCTAAAACATTGATGTGCAATATCAATCACATCTCCACAAGACCATGGCTTGCATTATAATCTTAAATTAAATTCAGCAAACACTGAGAATATAAGGGCAAAATTCCATACAAATCCTAAATGATGTCACGAGTTTACAATATCTGACCTTCAAACAGGTTAAAAAATCCTTGAAAAGACCTGGAAAAGTCCTTGAATATCATCAGGAATAAACTGTGGGAACCCTGCATATCACCCCCAACTCAAAAAAAAAGATGGAAAGAAGAAAAACATAACAAGACAAAAGAACAGAACAGAACAAATCAAGGAGAACAAAATGTGAAATAAAATAAAATGAAATAAACAATCACAAATATTTTTCAACGTTCATTGTAAAAGATGACCTTAGCTTCCTTACTTATCTGTTTGAAGCATATTTAGACTGTGGGAACTATTCAGTTAAACGAACTATCAACAATACTAATCACACGCACCTTTTTGAACACTAATCAAACACACCCTTACATTAAATCTTGATTGATTGATTGATTGAATATTGTTTAACGTCTACTCAGCAATATTTCAGCTATATCAAGACGAGAACAAGTTTGTTATTAAATAATCACTTTGGGGTATGGAAAGGGCCATGGGACGGGAAATTCTGACTGCCACTGGAAAAGTAGGGTGAAATCATCAAGGGCGAGGAATTTAGCCTTGTAGCCGATCACCTACGGACCACCCCAAAAGAGCTTGCTACAAGGGTTCTTTAACGTGCAGGAAGCGTGGCGTTTCTTCTAACACGTGGACCTGAGTTTACATCCCATCCGAAAGATGGGTTGTGTATTTATCAATCCCGCACAACCACGGAATGGGTCCTATTTCTATATCCCGGGACCCTCGGGGTCAGCCTCCGTTTAGGAGGGGTCACACCCCGCAAGCCGGAGATACTAGGTCCTATTTCTATATCCCGGGGTTCCCTCGGGGTCCTCTGTTAGGATGACTCATACTCCAAGCTCAGAGGATGCTGCGGGCCTATTCATAAGCCGGGACCGCGCACGGCGGCATTAAATCTTGAATATATCCCCAAAATACTTACAATTTACCTGGAATACTTTGTGTGACAATAAATTCAAACAAAAACAGCAAAATTAACAACAGGTATGTTAAGAAACTCAGAAATCTGTCCGTCCGTCCGTCTGTCCGTAACAAAGTCGTGTCCGGGCTATAACTCTTTTATCTTTTGAGATAGGCTTTTGATATTTTGCATGTAGATAGATCACTTCAAGACGATGTGTCATAAACAATGAATGGTGACCTTTGACCTTGACCTTTGTCTTCAAGGTCGGATTTTTGCCTTTCTAGTGACAAGTCGTGTCGGGGCTATATCTTTTTTTGTCTTTTGAGATAGGCTTTTGATATTTTGCATGTAGATAGATCCATTCAAGATGATTTGTCATGGACCATGAGTTGTGACCTTTTGACCTTGACCTTTGTCTTCAAGTTCAGATTTTTGTATTTCAAATAATAAGTCGTGTCTGGGCTATAACTGTTATGTCTTTTGAGATAGGCTTTTTATATTTTGCATGTAGATAGATTATTTGAAAACGATTGATTAATTGATTGAATGTTGTTTAACGTCTACTCAGCAATATTTCAGCTATATCAAGACGAGAACAAGTTTGTTAATAAATAAATCTTTGGGGTATGGAAAGGGCCATGGGACGGGAAATTCTGACTGCCACTGGAAAAGTAGGGTGAAATCGTCAAGGGCGGGGAATTTAGCCTTGTAGCCGATCACCTACGGACCACCCCAAAAATAGCTTGCTACAAGGCAGGAAGCGTGGCATTTCTTCCAACACGTGGACCTGAGTTTACATCCCATCCGAAAGATGGGTTGTGTATTTTTTAATCCCGCACAACCACGGAATGGGTCCTATTTCTATATCCCGGGACCCTCGGGGTCAGCCTCCGTTTAGGAGGGGTCATACCCCGCAAGCCGGAGATACTAGGTCCTATTTCTATATCCCGGGGTTCCCTCGGGGTAATTTGAAAACGATGTTTCATGAACCATGATTGGTGACGTTTGACCTTGACCTTTGTCTTCAAGGTCAGATTATTGCTTTTGGATATTACATTCTGTTTATATCTTGATGATAGAATTGTGTCCATACCTTGTTGTGTCCACACTTGTACTGTGTCCACACCTGTATTGTGTCCACACACACTTAAATTTGCACTTATATACAGCGGGTCCACAGAGATGGCTGCCATCTCTCCGATGTCTAGTTCGATTTAATAAAAGACTGATTGACGGACTGACCACGAAATATTTACGGATTGCATGTTATTTTTGTACAATAAAAATGCATTTAAAACATAACTGGTTAGTCTTTTGAGACCAAATTACGATCGAACTTGTAAAGGCTTACAGTTTAACTTAAAACAATAACTGCATATTGTAATTGCTTACGAGAAAAACGCTGATTTATGGATTGCTTTTAAGGGTATTTTTTTAATCTTCACTTACAATAGAACGCAAATTTGATGAATGATCTGTAACATGAAAAATGTCTTTCATGTAATAATCCCATTTGTAGCTATCTTTTTTGTTTATTAGGAAAAAAGCCCAAAAGAGTACTTGGGGTGTCGACATTCCGTTTAGAGTCCTGTCATTCAATTGCAATTATCACATTGTTTCTACCACATTTCATTTTTACGACAGACATATTTCAAAAATATAATAATCAAGCTATCCAAAGCAACTGAGAAATCGAAAAGGGTATTTGGGTCATTTAAATTTTTCAAATTAGCGACTTTTGCTTAACTTGCCGCTCTATTAATAGCACTTAACTATATATGCCTGCTCTGCCTTGAAACTACTGCTAACGAGTAGTCTTGCTGCCATACTCTGAAAATTTTGAAACTTAATTTCAGTATGTAAAGAAAATGATTATAAAGAGTTTTCCAGTATTGACTTTCGGGTCATTGGACTGAGCATGTATTGCTCACCAGACAAAAATGCCTCTTAGCCAAACTATCAAGTCTAAACAAAATTTTAGATCAAATTAGCTCTCCTGACTCAATGCCTCTCCGCCAAAATATTAAGTCTTAACAAAAAATTAGATCAAATTATGTTCCCATACTCCAATGCTTATAATAGAACTAATTGTAAGATGTGAATATAGATTTTATATAATAATGTATTACTTAATTCATTTGGGATTATGACAATATGTTTCCTTAACAATGTTTGTAAAGCTTGTACCATACGCTATCATTCTACACCGGTTTTTCATCACTGAGCGGTACCAATCGACAATTTAAAGCAATTGAAAGAAAAAACATTTATTGATTTATTCACCTTTTTACCTTTTTGGGGCCATTTAGGGCTTGCTATCTGGTGTGAGGTTCCTCACTGTGTTGAAGACCGTAAGGTGACCCCCAGATGCTTTGTTTTTGGGACATTTTAACCTGGATATTGGATGTTGTCTCCTTTACATTTACCCCATTTCCTTTCTTTTTCCTATTTATCAAAAACGAAAATTTCCCAAATTTCGTTATATGGGTCTAAAAAGGGGGGCCTGTTCCAACATTGCGTGCAGGTTAAGCTCATGTTATGTTTAATTTTGAAGAAGGGATACAAAAAGACTGAAAAATATGGATGAGGGCCATAAGTGTGTGGGGGTACACGCAGGTTATTCCAGCCCATTGACTAACATATCTGGTCGGTTTGAGTCTGCTTTAATTCCTGTTGCCAAACTGCTTCAGCATTCATGCTATGTGGAATCTCTCGGTTTGTTTGTTTTAGGCTGAAACGATTTCGTCGCTTGCGAGTTTGTCATAAGAGCTGTTTTTCCAAACACTGGATCGTTCAATTTCAGTCTTGAGAATTTCACTACCTGATTTTGTTCTCTGATTTTACATACTATGTTTCGCCAATGATCGTGCAAGTAAAGTGAAAGTTTCTTCATTAATAACTTGTTGTTTTCTGAATATTCGAGAATTCTGATAGCGTGTATACTTTCTATAGCATTCAAGCATTCTACTAGAAAAAGTGAAGAGTCATCTAAAGCCTTTGAATCTCCCGATGAGATGTCAGACCATTCTAGTGCCTTCTTAATGAATGCGTTAGCTATTACTTCATCACCACCATATCGTCGCTGAAGCTGTTTTATTTCCGACGTATATGCGTGTTCCCATATCAGCTGATCAAAACCAGATAAAAGTCTGTTTGCTTCACCGTAAGTATATTGGTCAAGATATGTCATTCTCTCTTCTTCCGTATCGGTATTTACTACAATTCTTGCAGTGAATTGTCTTAAAAACTTTCAAAGCTGGAGTGGAGCGCCGCCAAATTTATGAATGTCAGGTACTGGTTTTCGTAGATGTTTCACAATTGAAGTCATTTCTGATTCATATTTATCGTCATAATTTGTATCGGCATCATTTACTTGCTACGAATTCATCAAATAGTCTACACATTAATCTTGTCGAGTTTTGCCAGGTTTTTAGCTCATCTGGCTATGCCAGGGTGAGCTTTTGCCATCACTTTGCGTCCGTCGTTAGCTCGGACTTTCAAAAATCTTCTCCTCTGAAACCACTGAGCCAAATGCAACCAAACTTTTAAGTGAATCATCACTATAGTATCTAGTTTCAAATTTGTTATTTTCATGGCCGCAGGTCAAAAAACATGGCCACCGTTACTAAAAATAGAACATAGGGGTAAATTACAGTTTTTGGCTAATAACTCGAAAACCGTTACAGATATCAAAAATCTGACACGAGATAAAAATGATCAGCATGATGAGATCTACCTACCGTTCAATTTTGAAGAAAATCTGAAAATCCATCGAGGAGTTATAGCCCTTTTTCCGTAAAATTTTCAAAATTTTTCCATTTTTTATTTTTTATTTCAAAAAGTGTTCCAGATAGTGGTCAAGTGTAAATTGCAAAAATGTTCAGCATATCAAGATCTACCCACCCTAAAATCTTGATGAAAATCCATAAACCCTTGTAGGAGTTATTGCCCCTTTTTCACAGAATTTTTTAATTTTTTTTAATTTTTTGCTTTTATTTCCAAAACTATAGATTGATTGATTGATTGAATATTGTTTAACGTCTACTCAGCAATATTTCAGCTATATCAAGACGAGAACAAGTTTGTTGATAAATAATCACTTTGGGGTATGGAAAGGGCCATGGGACGGGAAATTCTGACTGCCACTGGGAAAGTAGGGTGAAATGATTGATTGATTGATTGTATATTGTTTAACGTCTACTCAGCAATATTTCAGCTATATCAAGACGAGAACAAGTTTGTTAATAAATAATCACTTTGGGGTATGGAAAGGGCCATGAGACGGGAAATTCTGACTGCCACTGGAAAAGTAGGGTGAAATCGTCAAGGGCGGGGAATTTAGCCTTGTAGCCGATCACCTACGGACCACCCCAAAAAGAGCTTGCTACAAGGGTTCTTTAACGTGCAGGAAGCGTGGCATTTCTTCCAACACGTGGACCTGAGTTTACATCCCATCCGAAAGATGGGTTGTGTATTTATTAATCCCGCACAACCACGGAATGGGTCCTATTTCTATATCCCGGGACCCTCGGGGTCAGCCTCCGTTTAGGAGGGGTCACACCCCGCAAGCCGGAGATACTAGGTCCTATTTCTATATCCCGGGGTTCCCTCGGGGTCCTCTGTTAGGAAGACTCATACTCCAAGCTCAGAGGATGCTGCGGGCCTATTCATAAGCCGAGACCGCGCACGGCGGAGGGTGAAATGAAGATGACGGTTTAGTGTAAATTGATGAAATGTTTGCCATGCTGTGGCCACTTCAAAAATGATGTTGAAAATTGTTCCTTGACTGCAATTTTCAAAATGGCCGCCAAAAAAAGGGGCGGGAAAATTCAACATTGTCCGATTTCAATGAAATTTGGTTTCCAAATAGATCTTGATGTTGCGAGTTCAAAACCGGTGTTGAAAATATTTCCTTGACCGCCATTTTCAAAATGGCCGCCAAAAAGGCGGGGATATTCAACAGTGTCCGATTTAAATGAAATTCAACATTGTCCGATTTAAATGAAATTTGGTTTCCAAATAGATATTGATGTTGCAACTTCAAAACCGATGTTGAAAATTGTTTGTTGACCGCCATTTTCAAAATGGCCGCCAAAAAAGGCGGGAAAATTCAACATTGTCCGATTTCAATGAAATTTGGTTTCCAAATAGATATTGATGTTGCAGCTTCAAAACCGATGTTGAAAATTGTTTGTTGACTGCTCTTTTCAAAATGGCCGCCAAAAAAGGCGGTAAAATTCAACATTGTCCGATTTCAAGGACATTTGGTTTCCAAATAGGTCTTGATGTCGCAACTTCAAAACTGATGTTAAAAATTGTTCGTTGACCGCCATATGTGAAATGGCTGCCAAAAAGGCGGGAAAATTCAACATTGTCCGATTTCAAAGAAATTTGATTTCCAAATAGATATTGATGTTGCGACTTCAAAACCATTGTTGAAAATTGTTTTTTGACTGCCAATTACAAAATGACTTCTCTACTTCAAAACTGGTGTCGAAAGTGGTCCTTAGCAAGAACGTTTTGAGATAGAGGTGAAGTTTAAATTGCAAAAATGTTCAGCATGTTAAGGACTATATTTTATTGAACACATTCAAGTTTTCCGACCGCTTCCAAGATGGCCGCCAGCTGGGAACTTAGTTTACCATTTGACCTAATGGGAAAATTCATACAAAGAACTTCTTCTTGAGAACCACCAAATGGATTTGAACCAAACTGGGCATGAATGATGCTTATGAGGTGCTGACCAAGTGTTGTTACTTTGGTGCCAATCCATCATCAAACATGGCCGCCAGCGGGGATCTTAATTTTAACATTGGACCCTATGGGAAAATGCATACATAGAACTTCTACTTTAGAACCACTGAATGGATCTGAACCAAACTTGGCATGAATGATGTTTATGAGGTGCTGACCAAGTGTTATTACTTTGGTGCCAATCTGTCATCTTACATGACCGACAGCATTGGACCTTATGGAAATTGCACACAAAGATCTTCTAGAGAACTGCTGAATGGATTTAAATCAAAAATGACATGAATGATGCCTGTCAGGTGCTGACCAAGTGTCACCAGCTGTGAACTTAATTTAACAAAAGATCTTCTTCTAGAGAACTGTGTATTCCAAACTTTGCTTATGAGAAGCTGACCAAGTGTTGTTACTTCAGTTCTGATCCATCATCCAACATGGCTGCCGGCAATGAATTGGACCCTAACCGGGAAATGCATACAAAGATATCATGAAAAACCATTGAATGGATTCAATTTAAATATTGCATAATTGAAACTTGTGAGATTTTGACCAAGCTTGTTGCTTTGGTGCTGATCCGTCTTCCGACATGGCCACCAGTAGCAAAACTTAGTTTAACATTGGACCCAGTGGGAAATGCATAAAAAGATCTTCTCCTCTGAAACTGATTGAACAATTTCAGTAGAATTTTGATATGATAGTCCTTATGTGACCCTCTTCAAAGTTTTATGTTAAAAAGCTGCCAGCAGGGAACGTAGATTAACATAGGCCCCTTAAGTTTGAAAACTGCATTCAAAAATCTTCTCTGAAACTGCTTAAACAATTTTAATTAAATTTTATAAAAAACTTTATGATTTGTATGTACATACACCACCAAAAATGGACCATCAATTGGGAATTATAGTGCTGCAGGACCCAGGTGAGCGATACAGGCTCTTGAGAGCCCCTTGTTCATCTTTCTGTTCAGATTTTACTAGTAAGTCCGACGGTGTAAGATTTTCAAAAGTCTCTTCGATTCTTGGTTCTCTAAATCTTTGCGGAATAAACTCATCCATGACTGTCTTCATTCTGAACATTTGTGTTTGTGAATGACGTGATGGACTAGTTTTTCCCGTTGAATAACTTTCACTCTCATTGTCTGATTCGTATTTATCAAGAATCTTTTTTTTTTTTGCATAGATATTACTATGTCCATTTGTAGTTTTAACTCTTCTTTTTCTAGTTTTATTCTCATTTTAGCCAATTCAAGTTCTTTTATTTTATTTAAAGCTTCCACATTTGCCTGTTGTGCGGCTTGTTTTTGTTCTTCCTCGAGTGTCTTTGGGGATATACTTCCTTTTCAACTTTCCTATTTTCATTACCAATCCATATTCTTACATTTGGCTTAATATCTTCATTCCCCACTATCACTGGTTATTAACCCACCTTTCCTGTTGTGACTATGAGCGGATCTTGACTTATAGTCCTGGGGTCTCCCTGTAGACGTACTTCTGAGACCACCCAAATCAACATGTTGGAAGTCTGTTGCAATCATGCGACTCCTCCGGCCATGTCGTGTTTAATTACCCGGGACTGACGCTTCCACCATTGTTAACTGTTAGCTACTGTCAGAGAACTGTTAATTCTATAAAGTACTTTCAAGTACTATGACAATCCTGGACAGGGATGAACAGTTATACCCAATCACTGTCATTAACTCTCCAGTACTGCGACATTAGCTCACAGTGATCGACAGTCATTTCAAATTATGCTGTCATGCAATGTCCATAATTTTATATTGAATAACAGTATGTCACGCACTGTCCTGAGCTTTCTCAGTGAATGTCAGTTGATTACAGTAATTCAAACATTACAGTGATATTACAGAATTACTGTGATAAACTGTCACAATCCTGGATAGTGTCAAGACAGAATTTACATATAATGTGATAAACTGTCACAAGCCTTGATAGTGCAAGACAAAATTTACACATACTGTGAGGAATAACTAAATACCGATGTAACAGTGAATTTATTTTCTGCATATGCGCATTGCGACAACTTATGTCTCTTCAGTGCAGATAAAATCTAAACGTTTGGAAGACCATAAACTCAAAGATGTTCATCAATTGATAGAGAACAAATAACCAATATGATTTAAATGTAAATATAAAATCAGCTAAGGACAGACCTTTGCATTGAGGGAGATACTCCTAGTTTTCAATAAAATTTATAAAATTTAGATATTGCAAATGTTGTGAACTTTAACAACTCGGGACAGCTTAATACAGAATCTGTAAGTAGTTTATGAGCATAGATTTATGAATTGTGGTAGTGGTGCCGGAAGTGACATCACCGGAAGTGGAAGGAATTGGGTTGCGCATGTGCAACCGGAAGTAGCCCAAATTGAAGCCCTATTTGGCCATGTTAAGATATGATTGGCGGTATTTGTATAAATGATGAACTAGGAAGTTCCTGGATGTATAAAGCAAGATTATTTTATTTTTAGTCATAGGTACCTATTAGTGTGTAGATGTAAATGCAAGAGTGAATCTATTTTTAGTATACGATTTTCTGCGTAAAGATTTCCGCCAAAATATTAAATATCCACCGCCGTTTTAAATTACTATATAACGGCTCGAATTAACATCTAAAGGTCCCTCATTAGACTCAAATTTATCTTTGAGGGAGCTTCAGATACCTCCTCCTCCAGTGACAGAATATGCGCTATATCACTACAAATTACTATATGTAATGAATTACTATATGTAATAACATGTTGAATTGTATAAGGACAATTGCATGGAATACATTCAGGTGGGTCATCACTGTTGAGGATAAAACTATGTGTTCTTCTAGTGTGCCCAATACGACATCGGGTCAACACTACCTGTTTCCTACGGTTTTTACCGCAGGAACCGACTTGTTTACCGACGTCTGACTGCATTCCATGCAGTGTTTTTGAAGCAAGTTGTCATTTTATTTCCAATACTATATTTCCTACTGGTGTTTCTCCCTAAGGGACTTATATTCAAAAAGTAAATTGCCTTACTTGAAAATTGCATTGTGTCAAAAAGTTTATTGCTGTAATTTTGTAAGATTGTTTTAAAAATATTTGAAGAATTATGAAAATATTGATAACTTCCAAAAATTCAAAATCCTTATATTTTGTTGAAATCAATTTGATGATATATTGTACATGTCCTAAGTCAAAAAGTACATCGCTAATACAGTCGATTAAAAAAAATTAAATACATGAATCAAAATAACTTGTGTAGGATTTATACCTAGCATAAAATCTCCTGCTCCTCTTCCATTGACACAATATTTAAATATCCTCTGACAACTTGATTATAAAACAGTTGAATTTTGTCTCCCAAAGGGACTCAGATATTTTGAAAACTGCCGTGTGTCAGCAATTTAATTCCTATAAATTGAAGATTGTTAGATAAGGTTTACCTTTTTTTTTCATAAACTAGTTATGTAGCTAGATAAACGTTGGATTTATTTTTTTTTTTTGCGATCACAAGAGACATCAAGAATACTATGTCATGTTTGTGTCAAAAATATAAACCTTTGATGACTGTTACATATGAGAACCCCTTACCTAAATTACATAAGTGACGACGGGCGTATCATGCGACTTGGCGCAGCTGTTTATTAAAACTTGTTATAGGATCGAGTAATTATCCGTCAAAGTTATCTCTGCAATGGTAAATGATACAAATCTGAAATTAAGTCACAAGCTTTGTATGGTCACACCATATCGTGAGATGCGTTTTCAGACATGCGAGATGCTACTTCCTGTTTACCGAGATAGCCCATTCTTGACACTTGGACAGTATTGACTAATTTTTCGTCAAAGCTTTCTTTGCAATGTTAAATGATACAAATCCGAAATTTTGTCACAGGCTTTGTATATATGGTCAAACCATATCGTGGGGTTTGTTTTCAGACCTGTCGAGATGCTACTTCCTGTTTACCGACATAGTCCATTTTTGACACTTGTAAAAGTTTAGTGCGCTAACTCTTCTACATGCAGTAAGGAGTGGGGGTATACTTTGTGGCCCATCAGGCCACAGTGAATCTTGTTATTTATGAAATTATGAGACGAACTATTCTTGTAGAACCGACAAAACAAAAACATTATCTGTGTACAATCGTTCTGTTGGAAGATTGGCTGAATTGTGATCATGTAATTTTGATTATATTTAAGTTGAGAAGATATAATATACATGACAGGATGTAGAGTACATCTACATGCGACTACAACGAATATATAGCATTTTTTGTAAGAAATTTATCATATTTTCAGAAAGGCTATGACTAAAACATTAACAGTTTTCTTTTGTTTAGTGGTTTTTAAAGTGTACTCTGATGTTAACTGCTGACTTCTTGGCACGGAATTTATTTAGTTTCATCCATACATATCTATATATACCTACAGGAATACATTACAATGAGCCTAAATTATAAGTATCATGTTTTAGTTACATTTAATTGATTTATTTTGGTTGGTTTCATTTTCCGTGTCTTGGGGATGATGGTGGTACTTGAATTCATGGTGTAGTGAATTATCACTTATACCACTTTATAAAATATTCTATACGAGGCAATCTACAGCTTCAATGATGGAATCCACGGAAACTTGTATCCAACTGAATCATATGAATTTCACATGATTTTTAATAATAAATGTTGTTTTTGGCAGCTTGTTATGCTGTGTTTTTGTTGTTTTTTGGCAGCTTATTATGTTGTATTTTTGTAGTTTTTTGGCAGCTTGTTATGTTGTATTTTGTTTTTTGGCAGCTTGTTATGTTCTATTGTTTTTTGGCAGCTTGTTATGTTGTATTTTTGTTGCTTTTTGGCAGCTTGTTATGTTGTATTTTTGTAGTTCTTTTCTTTGTACATTTGTATTACCTTGTTTGTTACTTTTTGGTTTTTATGTTGTTTATAGCTCCTTAATTGTTTTTGGCAGCTTGTAAAGTTGTATTTTTGTTGTTTTTTGGCAGCTTGTTATGTTGTATTTTTGTTGTTTTTTGGCAGCTTGTTATGTTGTATTTTTGCTTGTTTTTGGCAGCTTGTTATGTTGTATTTTTGTTGTTTTTGGCAGCTTTTTATGTTGTATTTTTTGTATAATAATAAATGTTTGATTGTTTTTTGGCTGCTTATGTTGTATTTTGTTTTTGTCAGCCTGTTATGTTGTATTTTGTTTTTTGGCAGCTTGTTATGTTGTATTTTTTTTTTGGCAGCTTGTTATGTTGTATTTTTTGTAGTTCTTTTCTTTGTACATTTTTATTACTTTGTTTGTTACTTTTTGGTTTTTATGTTGTTTATAGCTCTAGTGACATAAAAGTAATGCATATAAATATAAACAATTATTGAACTACTTATTTTTGTCAATCATAGTAATTATAATATATTATTTCTTTTTAGAAACGTGAACAGATCCCTTGTCCAGTGCCTAATTGTGACGGGTTAGTTGTGAATTTAAACCGCCATTTGAAAATGCTAACCCCCGCACGCATGGCAGTGGACATAAATAGTTACATAAGATATTATAACTCTGTCCTTGCACCAAAAAAAACGTATTGGAGCAGGAAAATGTGCTTTTTATGTGGGGCACATACACTCCGCATAGATTTGCACCTTATCCGAATCCACAAATTCTAAAGAAATTTGGGAGAGTTCAACAGTCATAAGGCTCGGTGTGAGACCATTAATGTGGAAAATGAAGGGGAGGCCATGCTACCAGAGGCCATTAACGATTACGGGTAAGTATATAATAGCTGTAATTCTTTTCCCGTGTTCCCACGTGTTCAATAAACATCAGGACTTGCCAGCTCAATTAAAAAGAACTTTGTTATCATCTATTTCAGTGCAATCTTTCACATCCTTAAAATTAATTGTGGCAATAAACTAGTTGTGACAGTTATGAAAAACACATTGATAAAGGGCTTACCGGTTAGTATGATATAACTCGAGTTTATTGAACAGGTTAGGCGTTGCCTAATTTTCTCTGTCTGTAGGTAATTGTTAAATGAATATGTAAGTCAATCAAATGAGTAATACAACCCGCAAAAAAATAAATTTCAGTCATGACAGTATATAAATGCGACAAGTGTAAACAGAAAATGACAATACATGGAAATGAAGGAAACAGATAAGACAAATGAAACTTTTTACTTAATCCTTTTCTGTGTAAAATAAAAATAGCTAACTAACGTTAATCTCTATAAACACCTCAGAAGGAAGTCACTGTATATCAGGAATAAGTAAACTAGTACGCTATGTCAGAACTCCATCGTTACTATCAAAAACAGTTACCATCAAATCATGTGTATATTATGAATTTTGTTGTTATTTAATATATCTACAACATGTATTTTGAGAAGGTTGACTGAGACTAATGCAGAAATTAACCAAACAATGCATTTGTTTCTACCAGGTTTGTCATTTGCATCGTTTACTGTCAGAGAAACATCATTTGAAAATAAAGCATACATTTCTTTGGGACCTTATAATCTTAAAATTTTATATTTTTAGCTTTGATTAGGAGAATTAAAACCAATTCATAAATGCTTCCCAGACATGCTAGACATGCATTTGTTACATATGCAAGATCTGTCTGTCAATGACATGACTGAATGACATATCTATTCAGTCAGAGGTACAGCCATTAATATATGTATACCTTTGTATCTAAATCACTTGCAATGATTCATATTCAGTGATTTTAGATCACTTGTATAAGTGATCTGGAAAGCAATGCCAATATTGTCAGGAAGAGATCTTATATCAAATGGTATTATTAACATCTTTATGACATAACCAGATCTAAAAGTACAAACTTGGGACAAAAAGATGGCATTATTTCAATTGGTCAAACGCCCTCAGCGTATTACTTGTGTTTTTTGATTGATTGATTGATTGATGTTTTACGCTAACTTCAGCAATATTTCAGCTATATTGTGGCGAGAACTGTTGAGTTTATTGAACAATTTTAATTAATATATAAAATATTAAGATAAAACCATATAGCTTTATACAAGTAAAACAAATGTGTAAAATGTTAAAAACATAATAGTATTTTTTTTTTTTGGTTTAACAGTAACAATGTTAGAAATTAGAAACTCAATTTAAAATTGATCCAATTAAATCTTACTAAATAAATTGATTGCTTTTAAAAATTGAACGATTTTGTCGCCAGCGACATTTGTAAATAGGTCTTTAAGACAATCAGCAGAATAAAAATCACACCTGATATCGGCAACATCTACACATTCAATTAAAACATGTTGAATTGTATAAGGACAATTGCATGGAATACATTCAGGTCGGTCATCACTGTTGAGGATAAAACTATGTGTTCTTCTAATGTGTCCAATACGACATCAGGTCAACACTACCTGTTCCCCACGGTTTTTACCGCAGGAACCGACTTGTTTACCGACGTCTGACTGCATTCCATGCAGTGTTTTTTGAAGCAAGTTGTCATTTTATTTCCAATACTATATTTCCTACTGGTGTTTCTCCCTAAGGGACTTATATTCAAAAAGTAACAATTGCTCGACTTGAAAATTGCATTGTGTCAAAAAAATTATTGCTGTAATTTTGTAAGATTGTTTTAAAAATATTTGAAGAATTATGAAAATATTGATAACTTCCAAAAATTCAAAATCCTTATATTTTGTTGAAATCAATTTGATGATATATTGTACATGTCCTAAGTCAAAAAGTACATCGCTAATACAGTCGATTAAAAAAAATTAAATACATGAACCAAAATTACTTGTGTAGGATTTATACCTAACATAACATCTCCTGCTCCTCTTTCCATTGACACAATATTTAAATATCCTCAGACAACTTGATTACAAAACAATTGAATTTTGTCTCCCAAAGGGACTCAGATATTTTGAAAACTGCCGTGTGTCAGCAATTTAATTGCTATAAATTGAAGATTGTTAGTTAAGGTTTACCTTTTTTTTTTACATAAACTAGTTATGTAGCTAGATAAACGTTGGAATTATTATTTTTTTTTTTTTTGCGATCACAAGAGACATCAAGAATACTATGTCATGTATGTGTCAAAAATATAAACCTTTGATGACTGTTACAACAATGCCATTAAAATGCAATTTACCTGTACCTCTCAAATCAGTCTTGAAATGACATGTGTAAACAAACTGCAAACAATATTAACATGAAGGTCTTGTCACAAGCAATGTATTTGTACCAATTAAAGGCACCTTTTGGATTCTATGAAAAAAAATCATAACAAAGTAGTCGACTGGTATAAATACCAAAAAATGCAGGAATTTTGTACATGTAATTAAAAGAAATTCTAATTCAAGTTTAACATCTGACTAACATGTAATTGCATACAATAAAATTGCATGAAAGGAAAAGTATAATTAAATTTTACAATTTTAGATGGGATGTTGGTTTTGTATATTGCAATTGTTTTCCCTTTTATTGCTGGGTTGGTGTTCCCCTCAAGGAGAATTCGGATCATAGGACACATAACCTAACGACAAAGAGGGACAAGGACCGAGTTTAGCTTGGTCTTCAGCGGAAGGTAAAGTCTCAAAGAAGTTATTGGTATTGCAAGTGTATATATGACATGTAAGATATGATTTCATGTGTGGCATGTATGGGTTTGATGTGATTAATTTGTATATATTTCTGTTTCAACAAATTTATATCCTTTGACGACATGTGATTACATGGTGTTACATACGTTGTTTTAAATTAAAAAAAATAAACATTCAATTACTGACCTCGCCACAAACATGTAATACAATTAATAGGCGTAATTTCTGACCACATGTTTACATATATGTCAAAAGCATTCAAATTGGTTACATTACTCTCGCCTGGGATGAAATTCGCTAAAAGGGCAACAAATCGGTGCAAGCTATGAAGGTGACGGGGTAAACTTTTACTAAATACAGTATCTTTTGAAAATCTTTAGTGATAGTGCTAATCAATTGCTATCCAAAGGACACAAAGTCAAGTGATTTTTAACTCAGTTGAAGTATCCTTGGACCATTAATTTTGTAAGATTAAATTCATTCCTAAAAAACAATAAATGTAGTCAATGATATTTGATATATAGTTCCATGGTAAGAATATATGACTGAGTCTTGCAGGTGACTTGGATCAAACTCTAAATAACTATAAATGGGTTGTCAATGATTTGTTTTACATCAAACATACATGTTGGCGACTATTTGATCGTTATTTAGGTGGGCTATGGTTGTCCGTTTTCAAGTGTTTTTTTTTCATGGAGTCCCGTTCGTTATAGAGTCTAAAGTCAGAATAGTGAAGCAGTTGAAACATTTTGCTCAAAAACTTGAAGAAGAACAAACCTATTCACCAGTTGACACACTTTTAATTGTACCAACAAAAAACTCTAATCCCATTCAACAGGCTTGGCTATGGCCAACTATTCGAGAAATTCATGAAAGGTCAAAAACTAACTCCATATCCACCCTATAAAATCAGAAAGGTTCAAGAATACAAAAAAAAAAAAAAAAAAAAAAAAAAAAAAACCAGAATTGTTAACCCCTGCAAAAGACAATTTTACCTTTGGCCAAGGTAGATGCAAAACCATATTACAGAAGCAGAATGAATCGCATATGACCATGAATTTGACAATAGAAGAGGATGAAGTAAACACGTAAGTATCAATTTAATCAATACCATTAAGTTATTACTCATTTATATGATGTTAATATTATACTCCAACTCGTGTGTGGGAGGTATATTGGAACACCCGTGTCCGTCCATCCTTCCGTCTGTCCATCCAAAACTTTTGTCACTCTTTTCTCAGTTGTTACTTGGCCAATTTATATCAAATTTGGTATTTGGCTATATATAGGGGAAAAAGGAGATCAAATAAGCAGTTGGAAGTCGGGTAAAGGAAAAGTCGACAAATCCGTATAGTTCCATAAGCGTATTGATTGACGGCATCATGACTTTCAACATTTGAGTTCGTTCTGGAGTAATACAGAACTAATAACATCACAGACTTGTTTTTTTTTAACTTGCACATTTTTTTTAACTTGCACATTATCAACATGATGCCATGTATCTTTGCTCTTAAGTAAAATTCACCCGGCAGCTGAATTGGTTTACAGCGACTCCGGCTACAGAGCTGCTTGATGCGTCCCCAGATTGTAGATAAGGAAATGCCCCGTCTATGTGGAGTAGTGCAGTTATAATACGGGAAACCTAAACTCGAACCATTTTCGCGAAAACGTGTGGAGAAACGCTAGCCCAAATCAGTATCAAGACTCTTTCTTCGTTTTTGGTTTTTTTTTTTTTTTTTTTTTTTTTTACTGCGGGGGGCATACTTGCTGGGAATCGTATATAGAATGCTTAATTTCCTGCCCCTACCCATTTTATCTGGGCGGGAAAATTGATCAAACGGGTAGGAGCAGGAAGTATATTCCTCCAGTTACCCCTTTTCTCCTGTATTACCTTATTTATTTGAATTTTTCTGGATTTACTAACTGGCTTTCATCCTGATGTAGCATAAAGATTGCTTACTAGACGTAATACTTTAACTTAACTAATCAATAAAGAAAAAGATATGTGGCCTCCTGGGACCCACTTTTTTTCCAGAAGGACCCAGGAAAATTTATATGGCGAGTCCCTGGGACCCCACCTGACAGATGTGGAGGTAAATCCCTGGTGGTGAGACTACATTTATTCTAATTCCTATGATTTCGTGTACATAATCCTCATTCGGAGGTAGTGTCATATCTATGTATTGTTGATAAAGCGATACGAAATCAGTAAACTCCCGTATAAGAAACGAGTTCATACTCTTGGTAGTATTATATTTGTAACTTGGTGTACTACCAGTATAGACAAATTTTACTAGTACATCAGCGCTATCAGTAAACCCGTCTGAAACAGCGTGATCCAGTCTTTCTTTTATTAACTCTGATATTTCATGTATCTGATCACTGGTTAATTCTTCTTGAGGACGACTAATAGTATACGTTCTAATGCCATCCTTTTCCTTGTAATTCATTTTAAATAAATCATTCACTTTTAAATGACTTTTTATTCTTTAAATAAAATGATTTTTCATTAGGTAACTTTGTATTCTACAACTCTCTTACGATGAGCCGCAGAGTTAATATGATACTGTTCAGCTGAAACACAAAGTTTTTTTGTCACATACCTTACAGTGATATTCAGTCGAGGCATAGTATTTTTTTTTGGGGGGGGGGGTT
>MJUU01051325.1:19757-37266 GCA_002080025.1 Modiolus philippinarum | reverse complement strand
TAGTTTTTTTTTTTGGGGGGGGGGGTTTCTATTATGGGCTTTTTTTTTGTCAGCCTCTGTAAAGTATTTTTTTCTTCTTCCCATTTTTATAGTATGATTTTTATCTACAATAGGCGATTAATTCTTGCTTTATACCCTTACCTAACAGTTGACCAATTTTTGTTGCGGCGTTGTCGTTGGAATATTTTTTTTATTTCTTTAATCAATGCACCTGGTTTTGCCGGTGTTGCTGGTACATCTGGTTTTGTTCCTGCGGTCGGTGTTACGCCTGGTTTTGGTCCTGCGGTTGGTGCTATTTTATCTGCAACATACTCTCCCACCTTTTCACCAAGTTTTTTACTCCCAGTATCTAATGCTGCAACGGCAGATTTCTTTATTGTCTCTTTTGCCAGTTGCTTTGCAGCGGCACTGCCGAAGGCACTAAATATACTGTCGAATAATCCACCACCTATTTGTTCCCTCGTTACCGGGTCAACAAAAATATATGTTCCTAACTCCTTACTATAGACTTTTCTCATTTTTCTTTACCGTTTATATTTCTCTCAGAATAAAAGTAAAACTGGTGTCAACACCATTCAAGTCTATATTTCTGCCGTCTGCGTCGGTCACCCAAACACGAATCGAGTCAATCCTTGTTTTGTTTACTCTCGAATATCCTATGTGGTACGGTGTTCTCTCGAACGGGTAACTACGAGTTAGATTTGCAGTACTAAACACGTAGATTACGTCATCCGACTTACCGTCTACAACGGAATCAGTTATTAAGTCACAATGAACATAAATACTATCTATCCCGTTTGTTATATTCGGCAATTTACTACCGTATTCCGTTTGGTTTACTATTTTCTTGTCAAACCCGATTAACTCAGCAAAGTTACCGTTACTTAAGTCTAGTTGTGTATTTTCCTTTAGTGTAATTAACACCTTAAAGCTCGTCAGATCAAATTCCAATTTTATTGGACTGTCTTTGACACTGTCTTCGACTTTGTCGTTTAACGAAAGAAATTCTGATATATAAGTTGTCCCCGTAGCTGTAGTTACCATCAGCAAATGTTAATTCCTTGAACGTTTTCCCAGAATCAAGACTATACTTTATTTTCTTGTTACCATAGAACTCAGAAATATTATACCAACTGTAAGTCATAGTATTTATCCGGGACAAACCAAATACGTACTGTTTGTTTTTATCTAGTACCAAGGGTTCTTCAAACTGAGTCACAAAATCAGAAGCTGTTCCGACGCCGGCATAATTAGAAAGTGTTATCTTTTGATCCATTTTTTATTACTCGAAATATTTTCTATAAATTCCTTCATGCTGTTCTTTTGTTATATCATCTTGTTCCAGGAGAGTATCTAGAATATTTATACCCTCGTTTATTATCTCGTCGTTGTTGTTACCAGCCTCGATACCAGCAATAAGAAGCTCTAACCGATCTACTAGACTTACAGGATTACGACATACATAAAATATTTTTGTATTTGCCACTCGACTTTACTAGAGGATGAGACGAAAGAGTGACAAGATTTCTAAACGTACGCTTCGCAGAAGTAGAATACTGTTGATTAGGATTGTATCTCTTTGTATTCACCAGCCCAGTAGTCAGTGCTTCGGTGCTGACCCGAAAGCCGATTTTATTTCGAACCTTGCAGTATCTAAAATTTTTGTAAATTTTGTTGAAACTAAGGAATATCTCCCTCATGGAAAGCTCTGTCCTTAGCTGATTTTGGCTTTACAATTAGATCATATTGAGTATTTGTTCTCTATCAGTTTTTTAATATTTTCGATTTGATGGTCTTCTAAACGTTTAGATTTTATCTGCACTGAAGAGACATAAGTTGTCGAAATGCGCATATGCAGAAAATAAATTCACAGTAACTTCGGTATTTAGTTATTTGTCACTAAGTCAATGAAGTCATCATCGACTGGTGTATCAATTACTCGTTGTCCTTTTTTGTCTAGTCCCTACAACCTATTATGTTCGAGAAGCTGTTCCAAATCCAGCAGTAGATCAGAAAAGGAACCGGTAGTGTCTATTTTGTATGACCCCTTAGTCGCTAAAGCTTTCCCGATTTTCCCCTGCAACTTCTTAAGATAGGTTCTATTTTTATCCATGATATAGAGGATATCTTGTGGATGTTCCGCCTTATTTTTCATTTTCCCAGCTTGCTATTAAAACCCTTCACCTTCGTGATTTTCTGTTTGTTAGTCAGGTCGGTGTATTCTAATTGTTCCTCGGCTTCATAATGACTAATATTTACACCACCTGGTTGCATTTCAACTATCTGGTCCTTGTGGTTCCTGTGGTTCTTCTGGTTCTTCTGGTTCCTGTATTGCAGGAACAGGAAGATGCATTAAAATTAGGCACGGGTACTAGTTGACCGACTGCCGTAGGCACTTGTGCCGCAGGCGGTGCTGTTGTTTTTATTGCTTTCGTTACTGGTTCAAAGAACTCCTCGAGTTTATCCGACCGTACACTTTTTCTTATTTTTTCTTCTTCCTTCTTCTTGATGTAATCCTGTACCGCTTTCTCTGCTTTTGACTTCTTTTGAGCTAAATCCTTTAATTCGTTTAACATTTTTATCTTCCTAATATAAAAAGTAAACATGGGTATATTTAATGAAATATGTCAGACGGTGTCAGGAGGTGCGGTAGGTTCAACGGAGACTAATTTTGATGTAGTGCTAAGTAAGTATGCGAGCAAGACTCAGTTAGATAGATATTTCCGTAAAGGACAAGACTTAGACATGAATGGACACAAAATCATAGGTCTTTCACCCGGTTCCGGCAACGACCACGTAGCAACAATAAAGCAAATAAGCGATACTTTCTTTCCTGCGGTAGCGCGTAAAGACCTGGACATGAATAAGAAGTATATTAGGGGACCCGAGACCGACTTAGATGACCCAACCTGTGCGGTAAACAAGAAATCGCTGCAGCAGAAAATAGACACACAGAAACGGAACTTTAGAGCGGAGTTTGCTAGTAAGGCTTTTGTTGCTGCAAGTGAACGAGAACTAAGAAAAGACTTGCACAGACAGTTTCTAAGACCAATTCACCTATCACAACGAGAGAAAAAAATAAGTACTGTTTATACTAAGACTGAGGTAGACGCCAAGCTAGACCCTGTTTATACTAAGACTGAGGTAGACGCCAAATTTGATGCACTAGACCCTGTTTATACTAAGACTGAGGTAGACGCCAAGCTAGCCGATTATGAGGGTTATACAAAAAGTGAAATAGATACTAAAATTCAGGATAACAAGAGAGAATTAAGGAGATTTTTCAATAAAACAGGAGAAAAGAAGTACGAGAAAACGAAAGCTGCATCATTTCTTGCAAGAGTGAAACCCGTATATTATATGTTGTCTGAGAACATAAAAGTCAAGTGGTTATCGGACGACTCCTATAACAACGGTGATAAAGAGGAGGATCTCGACAACTGGAAACTAACCCTAAACCCGACGGACGGCAGTGCCGGCGGCAGTCTTTATTTGTTTGGTGCGCATCTAGTATTTGAGGCGCCAGAAGAGCCCGTATTTATTAACGAAATTAAGATCATGTTGAAAATAGATCAATTGGGCGCATCAAAGGAAATATCTGCCACAAGAGGAAGAAAAGCTAATAAGGAGGAGATAACACTTTTTCATGTCGTCATGTCGAGAAAATTAGAAATAACGCTACTTGTTCACTTCTTTTCAGCGCAGCCTTTTCGGTAGTTATGAAATTAAGCGAGAAGAGTAGGATTGTGGTGGTCGAATAAGGGAAAAACACTCATTCGTTGTTCCGATTCCTACAGAGTATTGGGAAAGATATTCAATATTCTATCCGTGATTACGGTTCTGAACTAGATTTCTCAGAAGAAGGATTTGTCGGTATTAACCGGGATTCTACTAACGACGAAACTACTGAATACAGAGTTATTAGAGATCGTGACGTTATAGGTCTATATCAAAAAAAGATAATCGCCAATATCGACATTGAACTAAATGGTAAAGCGTGTTTCATAGAGTGTCATACTTGGAATGATTTTGGAAGTGAACTTCCTCACCCTCCAATAATAGAATGGAAAAAAAAAGTTCCGTTGGTCTTTCTAATGGGGCTTAAGAAGTCAAATTGCACCTGGGTTATATTACTAAATATGTGAGGATTAGTATAAGAGGAAAAACAGGTTATCGGGTAAGAAAATATAGTCTAACCCCGGAGGAACAATACCAACATGTATATCTAAATCCTCCGGTTAACACAACACCATACACTTTTAGTTACTCTAGTCTATTCGGTATGTCTACGTACCCTATTGCTCCTCCTGTAACTCCGATACCGATCGGGCTTCCAGTGCCTGTAGCAGACGAGTTAACTAAACCATTTGTTATAAAAGGAAAGATCTTACACTCACCCGGGAATGGGTTTCAGCAGTGGAAATATTTCAAGGATAAGTGTACACCCACATTTACTGTCCGTATGTACACCGGGGGTATGAGACAAGATACTGCTCCGTACATCTCATGTTACAAAAAAGGGACGACTCCAATAACTAGCACCGAAATTCTAGAGACCAGGAAATCCATCGGTGGTTATAATCAATTTGAGATAAAAATGAGTCAGACGTTTGAAAAGAACGACGAAATATTCTTTGGAGTTATAGCACCAACCGGAATCATTTAGCTAGTTTCTCCAATGACCTCACTAAATGTCATTGAAGTCGAAATTAAGTTTTAGTGTAATTTATATGATAAAAATCAGTTAAAAAAGATGAATAGTGATTCAGTGATAACTTTGGGAGGACTGCCAAACGGAGTTTTCGATATAGTAAATATTCAAGAGAAAGAAAGGGTCGTACATTTGTACTGTCCTCTTAGAGGAATAAACTTTAGAGTGTGGGTGCGCAGAGGTTTACTAGAAGTACTAAAGACTCGAGAAGTATTTGCTTGGTTGTGCGATGAATAGAGATTATCTCAGAGACTGCAAGTCCGACATCGGAATCCAGGAATTAAAGTCGTTTGAATACCCTTGCCATTTAAAAAATACTCTTCTATTTTTGTGATCCCGTCTGATAATCTTTTCCATTCTGTATGTCTCTTGGTCTGTCTTCTGGAGTTCTTGTTCGTAGAAATTTCCTTCTATTGGCTGGTTATTCAAGTCCGTGATCTTGTAAGTTATTGGTTCTGTGTACTGGATCGTCGAAATAGTAAATACCTCTTCGGTCCAGTTGGGTGTATAACCCTTTTCAAACGTGCCTTTCTTTTTAGATACCGCCGTGCGCGGTCCCGGCTGAAGAATAGGCCCGCAGCATCCTCTGAGCTTGGAGTATGAGCCATCCTAACAGAGGACCCCGAGGGAACCCCGGGATATAGAAATAGGACCCAGTATCTCCGGCTTGCGGGGTGTGACCCCTCCTAAACGGAGGCTGACCCCGAGGGTCCCGGGATATAGAAATAGGACCCATTCCGTGGTTGTGCGGGATTAATAAATACACAACCCATCTTTCGGATGGGATGTAAACTCAGGTCCACGTGTTGGAAGAAATGCCACGCTTCCTGCACGTTAAAGAACCCTTGTAGCAAGCTCCTTCTGGGGTGGTCCGTAGGTGATCGGCTACAAGGCTAAATTCCCCGCCCTTGACGATTTCACCCTACTTTTCCAGTGGCAGTCAGAATTTCCCGTCCCATGGCCATTTCCATACCCCAAAGTGATTATTTATCAACAAACTTGTTCTCGTCTTGATATAGCTGAAATATTGCTGAGTAGACGTTAAACAATATTCAATCAATCAATCAATCAATCTTTTTAGATATTCTGACCTTGTCGTCTAGTTTGAATTTTGGTTTAGTCTTAGCTTCCTTCGTATAACAAATAACTAAATACCGAAGTCACTGTGAATTTACTTTCTGCATATGCGCATTTCGACAACTTATGTCTCATCAGTGCAGATAAAATCTAAACGTTTGGAAGACCATAAACTCAAATATGTTTAAAAACTGACAGAGAACAAATAACCAAAGTGATCTAAATTTAAAGCCAAAATCAGCTAAGGAAAGAGCTTTGCATGAGTAAACGGAGGATTTGCTTGCTTCTACTGGTTTCATTTTGATTGACGAGTGCTTCGTGATATTGTACTGCTCTACTAATTGTGGAAGTACTGAGATATAATTGTAGGTGTTATTGGCGGAAAAGTAGCGAAACATCTTACTTTTGAGTGTGCGATTGAAGCGCTCTATTACAACAGCCTTTCCCTGATTGAAAGTGTGGTACATTCTTATTTTGTAGTTTTCTAGGAGTTTCTTAAACTTCTGGTTGTAAAACTCTGATCCCTGATCGACCCATAGTAATTTTGGAGTTCTTCCCTCTTTTAGTATGCTCTCGAATCCTATAGTCACTTCTTGTCCTGTCTGATTTTAGTGGAACGCTCAAAGCGTATTTGCTGAATACGTCAATCACATTTAGTAAGTATTTGTACCCCTTTGTTATCTCTGAAATAAGCTTGCATGTCTACGAGATCTGCACTCCAGGTGTCATCGACATGTGATACTCTTACTTGTCTGAGAGGGAACTTTCTTTTTGCTTGCTTATGTAGTTCTTCTGCTAGTTTGTCTGTCCACTTTATTTTCTCCTTTTTTTTACACCGAGTCCCAGTTTGCTTTTTGCTCCTATTACACTCTGAACTATCTTTTTGTCTACAGCTTCACCGACTGATGATGGTTTTACTTGTTTTAGGTCAGACATCATCTTCATGTCACATTTCCGTTTGTCGTGCTGCGCATCATAACAAAGATCATGACTCCTATAAACCCTATCTAATTTGTTCTTGGTGGGTAAGTCTAGTTTATTGTAATGCCAAATAGTTGTCCCAATTTATTAATACAGTGACTACCTTGATAGAGCTCACTTGCTTACAAATGGGCTACTTAAGCAAAGGTATGTTGCCCATAACTTGAGGTCATCACTTCAGAAGTTTTAAGGTCGCCATCACGATCTTGTGGACCGCTATGAGATATCTGTTTCCCAGATGACAAAAGATCTTTCTCTTTGCCACTAAAGTTTGTTTTTCCTCTACCGGATTTGACTTTACTACCGGAGTTGACATGTTCAACACGGCGGGATGTGTTAAAAGAAGCAGGAGATGCTTACTCTACCGGTGCACCTGATCTCACCCATGGTTTTTATTGGGTCCGTGTTGTTCATTTTTGTATTTGTGCGTGTCTTCATTTTCTTTTCTCTGCCATGCTCATGTTATGTCTTCGTTTCGTTGTTTTTCCGACGTTGCCATTGTCCTTGGATTGTTCTTTTCAGATTGACGGTTCGGTTCTCACTTACTTTATTATTCGCTTAGGTAGTTGCATTCTTTAAATTCGTTTCCATTCCCAGGACATAATTATAATTTTGTGGATTGTGCACAAGAAACGACACATAGTGATTATTATAAAACGAATCCCCTTGCCTGTAGCCAATTCGAACGTCATTCCATACAGACCCTCCAGTAATGGACAAGTGGAGCGAAAGAACCGAACTCTGATGGATACAGTTCGCTGTTTTGTGGACGACTCCCAAGATAACTGGGATGAGTTTTTGCCCCAGTTAGCAGGAGCAATCAGAAGTAGTGTTAATAGAAGCACTGGGTTCACCCCAAACACTTAATGTTGGGGCGAGAAACAAATCAACCTGCTGATTTGGTGTTCAGTAATGGGAACGTAAAAATATATGAGGGTCTAGAACAGTACATAGTCGAGCTCGAGAGTGCTATCAGGAAATCTCATGAAATAGCTAGGAAGACTCTCCAGACTACACAGGCCAAGATGAAAAGAGACTTTGATGTGCGAAGGCACGAAAAACAATATAAATAAGCCTGCTGATTTAATCTATGTTTTGCATGACCAAAAACCAAAGGGTAAAGCTAAAAAGCTCATGTCACCCTGGCGGCCTGGAGTGGTGGTACAGAGAAAACACCATACCTGTACAAGGTAAAACTCAGGAAGGTCATTTTCAATGTAAACCATGACAAAATGCAGCCATGCAAGGACTGCAAAATTCCTCTATGGTTGAGGAATGGTCAGAAAAAGTTCTCAATGGAGATCTCATGGCTGGCACACAGGATGTTAAAGGTAACCAGAGGCTCCCAGGAGCCTGTATCGCTCATTTGGATTTCAGTTGCCTTAATCAAGGAAACATTGTAAGTTATACAGTTGATCTTCAGTTTCTCAAACTTTTGTAGCTCGAACACTTCCAATATCTTGAACTTTTTTTAAAGTCTGATCATCTTTTACTATATTTCTTTGTTGGGCTAATTTTTTTTTCCAAAAAAAGGTTCTTGCTAAGGACCACTTTCGACACCAGTTTTGAAGTCGAGACAACATTTTGTAAATGACAGTCAACAAACAATTTTCAGCATTGGTTTTGAAGTGGCAACATCAATATCTATTTGGAAATCAAATTTCATTGAAGTTGGACAATGTTGAATTTTCCCGCCTTTTTTTGGTGGCCATTTTGAAAATGCCGGTCAACGAACAATATTTAACATCAGTTTTGAAGTTGCGACATCAAAACCTATTTGGATTGATTGATTGATTAGTTAGAGTTTAACGTCCAATGAGCAATATTTCAGCTATATCAGGACGAGAACAAGTTAATCAATTCAAATCAACTGTAAGTAAAAGAAGAAAGAAATATAGGTGGAAGGGACAACCGGGGTAACGACTTTTGATTGCCACTTGAAAAGGGGAGAAATGGGTAGTGGCAGGAAATTTAGCCTTCCATACGACACCCAGTGCGTCTGCTCTCTTTAGAGAAATATAGAAGGGGTCTTTATACTGCATGGAGCGTGGCGTTTCTCCATACAGTTTGGCTACAATGGTTCGCGGTCAGGCTTTCCGTATTATGACCTGACTACCCCGCATAGACAGGGCATTCCCCTATCAACCAACTGGGGACGCGCCCGGCAGCTCTGTAGCCGAAGCCCCTGAAAACCGATCCAGGTGCCGGGAAAACCTGTTTGGAAACCAAATGTCACTGAAATTGGACACTGTTGAATTTTCCCACCTTTTTTGGCGGCCATTTTGAAAATGGCGGTCAACGAACAATTTTCAACACCGGTTTTGAAGTCTCAATATCGATATCTATTTGGAAACCAAATTTCATTGAAATCGGACAATGTTGAATTTTCCCGCCTTTTTTGGCGGCCATTTTGAAAATGGCGGTCAAGGAACAATTTTCAACACCGGATTTGAACTTGCAACATCAAGATCTATTTGGAAACCAAATTTCATTGAAATTGGACAATGTTGAATTTTCCCGCCTTTTTTGGTGGCCATTTAGAAAATGGCGGTCGGCCATTTAGAAAATGGCGGTCAAGGAACAAATTTCAACATCAGTTTTGAAGTCGCCACAGCATGGCAAACATTTCATCAATTTACACTTAACCTTCATCTTCTATAGTTTTGGAAATAATAGCTGAAAAATACAAAAATTTAAAAAATTCGGTGAAAAAAGGGCAATAACTCCTACATGGGTTTATGGATTTTCTTCAAAATTTCAGGGCAAGTAGATCTTGATATTCTGAACATTTTTGCAATTTACACTTGACCTCTATCTGTTACACTTTTTGAAATGAAAAATTAAAATTGCAAAAATTTTGAAAATTTAACGGAAAAAGGGCTATAACTCTGGGATGGGTTTTCGGATTTTCTTCAAAATTGCACAGTGGGTAGATCTCATCATGCTGATCATTTCTACTCCATGTCAGATTTTTGATATCTAACGGTTTTGGAGTTATTAGCCAAAAACTGCAATTTACCCCTATGTTCTATTTTTAGCAATGGTGGCCATGTTTTTTGACCGGCCAACTAATCGAACATAACTTTGAGAAGCCATACCCTGGTGATGATTCAGGCCAAGTTTGGTTGCATTTGGCCCAGCGGTTTCAGAGGAGAAGATTTTTTGAAATTGTCGACGGACAGACGACGGACGACGGACGCATAGTGATGGCAATAGCTCACATGGCCTTTCGGGCCAGGTGAGCTAAAAAACAGTACTGTGTCTGTAGAGGTCCAGATACAGGTGAGACAATGATTCAGTGCGACCAGCGTCATGACTGGTTCCACCTATCCTGTGTGGGACTAACCCCAGATGAGGCAGAAGCTCTAAAGGCATATGTCTGCCCCAACTGCCCAAACAGTTGATGCAGTCCAAGGTATCCCTTAGCTTAAGGAAAAGGGGGAGGGGTCAGGGTGAATCTCAGACAACCATATGTAGAAAATTATGCAAGTACACTTAGTGCGCCCAAGGATAATTATGGGTATTTGGGTAAATTAATTAGTTAAGCATTGATCTGATATATTTGGTTGAAGATTAGACATAAGGCTTTAATATGTCTTTCTTCTTGTGTACTTGCAGGATATATTTGTTTTGCTTAAAAGGGAATGGTTAAGACAGTACGACTCATCGTCCTCGGACGTAGATAACACCTTGAAGGAAGAGGTTCACCCCTCAGCCGAGGAGGAGCCTGAAAGACCATGGTGGCCGCAGCCAACCCGTAGGTCCCAGGCTGGACAGAAGAGGGGCCGGGGAAGAGGACTCATGGCTCTAGCGGAGAAGATGAAGAAGAGTTTGGCCCCTGGAGAGGAACTTGGAGCTAGGGCAGAGGTCCCGGCAAGACCTAAAGTGTCTCGGGAACCTACTCCTCCTAGGGAGTAGTACCATTCAGCGGGGCCGAGGATACCGCTCCTCGTACTGAGGAGGGTATTCCCCCTTCTTCACCTAGTGGGGCCGAGGGTGTCGCTCCTCGTACTGAGGAGTGCATTCCCCCTTCCAAGAAGATGTCCCGAACCAGGTGCCCTGAACGGACCTGCGACGAAAGGGCAGGATCCATTCGCCTTCACATCTTCGAGGGGCATCTCTCGAACTTATTCTTTGAGACGCCTTCCCAAGAAGTAATGGAAAACAAGGAGTACAACTTGGCTAGAGCCCAGGTCTTGCATGAGCTCAAGAATTGGCTGTTGGGGGAGGATGGGAGTTTTTCAGAACTCCTCGCCCATGTCCAGAGCAGGATACAGGTACCAGCAAATTGAAAAATTGATCCCCTTGGGATCCCCAGTCTTGATTCCCTTGCACGGCATATGGGTTGGAAGCCGAGGGCAAGGCTTACTATCAGCCCATCCAACAGCGTTGTATTTCTCGTCCACTGGAGAGTTTTGGCAGCCATTCTAAACCTATTAACCCTGCCCCAGCGGATACACCTGATGACCGTATCAAGGGGAACAACCGTTCTGAAGGAGGCCGGGGCTACGAGCGTCCCTGAAGCTGTTGTGGCTCCTCCAGTGGAGGTTCCACATCGGTCGAATGCAGGACGGGAGGTAGTCTCCTCTCGCGGTGGTCTAACCATTACCACCAGGGACCCCGTGGCAGAAGCACCTTCCGAGGTGAACCAACTACACTTTATAGTAGAGGATGGGCAGCGGTCCGAAGTGATCTATGCAGAGACGCTCCTCGACCTGAGGAGGTCCTGTAGGAAAATCTTTGGAATAGAGGAGGAGCTACAAGTGAAAAGCTGTGGAGTGATCCAACAGTCCACTGGACACCTGCAGTGCTTCCGTCCAGGCACTGTACTCCTAATCCAAAGGAAATAGTCATCAAGTTCATCAACTTGGAACCTGTAAATATGAACAGTATATATCAGTACCGTGTAGTTAAATGATGTACATAAGAATATATATATGTGTAACACAGTGAAAAATATCATCTGCGGAGCAAGGATTTGCTGTATTTCCGTCATTTGAAGGAATTAACTGATTGGGGTTTTGTAATGAATATTTCGGATTTTTAAGTTGTTTTAGTTTTGGACGTCGACACGGGGTAGGACTTTGCGGCTGCAAGTTCTACGCACTCCTTAGCATTACGAGGACTTGCACACATCCATCATCTGTATATTTTGATCTGAATTGGAAATTCAGGGGGTTAATGAATTCAATCAGTAGTGGTTAGTGATTTATATATGTATATTTTGAGACTATGCCAACGATGAATCTTGATGAACAATGATGAGTATAATTTGTGTGTCATCTCAGGTTGTAATGAGATGTGTTTTCAGGTTAGATGGCCTGGTAATACACACCTATGGGCGGTGTGGGGGTCAGGTAGTTTGGACCCAAGATTTTGTATTGATCGGTAAATGATCAAGTTTAGCCCATGGATAAGTTAAGACTTTATTTTCAATTGTCGGTCAAGACAATGGTTTTATTATCGGTTGAGAGAAGGTTTTATTGTCAGTTTATAGGACAATAGGTTTTTGGGGATAAGGATTAACTTCCCTACCACGTTTACATAAGTTTTAAGTGATTACGTTATAGTTACTCCTAGGTTCTTGGGGAGGGTAGTTTTCACATCCTTTACATTAGGATTTATTAGTTTCTGCACATGCTCTTATTCACACATCGTTATATTCATCTATAGCTGAGCCTTTGTATATTTGGCCCGGGGGTGTGCTATACTTCGTCCCTAGTCGGAACTAGCGTTCCTCCTTTTCAAGACGGAGAGGGTGTAGTATAATTACTCTCAGCTCCGTGGGGCCCTGCTTGATCCAGTAATAGGAGACCATGGAACCGGATGTGGTGCCGCGCATGTGCAGCTATATTCTTTCCTGTACGCCATTGTTTGTGTTGGACACGGAAGATCAATCAGAGAGGGCAGTTGTATATTGTTATAATGGGCATCATGCCCTTCTATATGTAGAGAGGTTGTTTTTAATGATAGATCTTTAAACACTATCAAGAAAATCTGCCTGGTTTTTTAGTTGTTTCGTATATGATGTATACTGCAACTTAATTTTGTTTTAGCAGATAGTTGAGAAGGTATGCAGAGTAAAAATATTCAGCAGATAAAAAGCAATAGTTCTCACTGTAAAACTTTTGAATACAACCTACTGTGTTGATATTAAAAGATAGCTTTATCTTCGTATCCAAAAATGACCAATGTAGCAGACGAC
Source organism: Modiolus philippinarum (assembly GCA_002080025.1). Classification (NCBI taxonomy): domain Eukaryota; kingdom Metazoa; phylum Mollusca; class Bivalvia; order Mytilida; family Modiolidae; genus Modiolus; species Modiolus philippinarum. The sequence goes on along the minus strand of MJUU01051325.1, from coordinate 24,292 downwards.
ATTAGGAATCATTGTAGGTTTTACAAAATTAAGTATGGTGAACTCATGAAATGCAACATTTACAGAATATTAATTGTGACATTCCTGAACTTATGAAATATGACATTTTCAAATTAATTGTGACCTTCCCGAATTTATGAAGTGTGACTTTCCTCTTGACGCCCTTCCCATAGGTTGTTCCTATTGTCATATTATATAGTAAGTTCATGTATATTTAAAATAAAATAAGGAGTGCTGTGCGGCAGTTCGTGTAAGCATAAATAAACAAACGAGTTAAAATTCTTGTAGAACTGCGATAAAAGTAAAAGTAAAAGAGATTAAATAAAGGGCTACGTCGAGCGCAGCATGATACGACCGCAGCATGTCGACCACTGAAATTTCAACAAAAGTAGTTTAAAGTGAATGTGGACACAGTAAAGAGCTTGACACAATAATTAGATGGACACAAAAAGAAGCTAGACACAGTTATTAGCTAGAAACAAAATAGGGAATAAATAAACCCTTTTGATTACTTACTGATAAAAAACCGTAAGAGCTATGCAAAATATGTACTATCAACTAAAACTTAACATCCATAGAAATTCAAAGAAAAAAAAAACATCGAAATCTCATGAAAAATAAAGATATGACATATTTAGAAAAATTGCAATTTTTGCCCCTTTGACCCCTTGTAGCTTGGAAACGGTAAAAGCTACACAAAATCTGTTGACATACTGCTGAAAGCTTATATCAAGAGGAATCCAAAGAAAAAAATCCCATCGAAATCCCATGAAAAATTACGATTTTACATATTTAGAAAAATTGCATTTTTGGCCCTTTGACCCCTTGTAGCTCGGAAACGGTAAGACCTACACAAAATCCGTTGACATATTACTGAAAGCTTAGATCAAGAGGAATCCAAAGAAAAAAATTCCAACGAAATCCGATGAAAAATAAAAATTCTATATAAACTGCAAATTCGCAATTTTGGCCCCGTTCTGCCCCTCATAGCTGGGAAAGGAAACAAGTTATCAAAAATCTAATAACTCAGCACTATATTAATTTTTCACAAGGAATCCATTGAAAAAAACTGCATCAAAATCGGACTAAAAATAAAAAAATTATTTTTTTTGAGATTTGCCCCTGTTGGGCCCCATTTATCTCGTAAGCGGTACATGCTACGTGAAATCCGTTGGCATACTCCAGATTGGAAATTCTCTCAGGAGCACACTGAAACAAACCCCATCAAAATCCAATAAATAATAAAGATTCTACAGTCAAATATGTAAAAACATCAAATTTAACCCTTTTTGGTCCCTTTTTTAAAAACGGGTGGGGCCACAACAACCAAAACTTAGCCAAGCCTTCCTTTTGTGCCAAGGACCATTGTGTTAAAATTTCATAAGGATTGGTCAACTGAAACTTAAGTTATTGACCAAAAACAAAAGTGTCTACAGACGACGACGACAACGACGACGACGACGACAGCACCATACCATTATACGACCGCAAAAATTTTTTTTGCGGTCGTATAAAAACTTAAAAAACAAACAGACAGAGGAAGGGACTGGCCAAGATCATCGACATTGATGTCTTCAAGGGGCCGTGCAAGAGAAACAAAATGGCTGATTAGTTAAATGCTACGTCACATTGTATTTCACTTATCAGCCATTTTGCTTCTCTTGCACGACCCCTTGAAGACATCAATGTCGATGATTTTGGCCAGTCCCTACCTCTGTCTGTTTGTTTTTTAAGCTTTTTAATCTCTTTTACGTTTTGATATGTGTATAGATTTTTTGTTTAACCTTTTATCGCAGTTCTACAAGAATTTTAACTCGTTTGTTTATTCATGTATATTTAAGTAGCGCCAAGTCTCTGACGCCTTCCGGTATATGTATACGTCTTTCCCACTCGAGACCATGTCACATTACTCAAGTTTTAACAAAATTGCCTTAAATGAAGATATTTCAAATTTTCAAATAAAATCAGCGCATCTGTCAGTTGATGCAATATTTTGAACATATTTGATTGATTGATTGAATATTGTTTAACGTCTACTCAGCAATATTTCAGCTATCTCAAGACGAGAACGAGTTTGTTGATAAATAATCACTTTGGGGTATGGAAATGGCCATGGGACGGGAAATTCTGACTGCCACTGGAAAAGTAGGGTGAAATCGTCAAGGGCGGGGAATTTAGCCTTGTAGCCGATCACCTACGGACCACCCCAAAAAGAGCTTGCTACAAGGGTTCTTTAACGTGCAGGAAGCGTGGCATTTCTTCCAACACGTGGACCTGAGTTTACATCCCATCCGAAAGATGGGTTGTGTATTTATTAATCCCGCACAACCACGGAATGGGTCCTATTTCTATATCCCGGGACCCTCGGGGTCAGCCTCCGTTTAGGAGGGGTCACACCCCGCAAGCCGGAGATACTGGGTCCTATTTCTATATCCCGGGGTTCCCTCGGGGTCCTCTGTTAGGATGGCTCATACTCCAAGCTCAGAGGATGCTGCGGGCCTATTCTTCAGCCGGGACCGCGCACGGCGGAACATATTTGAGTGTGGCATGGTTTACGTATCAATTGTACCGAGTGACTGACGCATCATACTAGTTCCGCAGTACACATTAAAATTGATTCATTGATTGAATATTGTTTAACGTCTACTCAGCAATATTTTCAGCTATATCAAGACAAGAACAAGTTTGTTAATAAATAATCATTTTGTGGTATGGAAAGGGTCATGGGACGGGAAATTCTGACTGCCACTTGAAAAGTAAGGTGAAATCGAAAAGGGCGGAGAATTTAGCCTTGTAGCCTATCACCTACGGACCACTCAAAAAAAGGTTGCTACAAGGGTTCTTTAACGTACAGGAAGCGTGGCATTTCTTCCAACACGTGGCCCTGAGTTTACATCCCATCCGAAAGATGGGTTGTGTATTTATTAATCCCGCACAACCACGGAATTGGTCCTATTTCTAGATCCCGGGACCCTCGGGGTCAGCCTCCGTTTTGGGAGGGGTCTCGGTCAGCCTCCGTTTAGGGAGGGGTCTCACCCCGCAAGCCGGAGATCTACTAGGTCCTATTTCTATATCCCGGGATTCCCTCGGGGTCCTCTGTTAGGAAGACTCATACTCCAAGCTCAGAGGATGCTGCGGGCCTATTCATAAGCCGGGACCGCGCACGGCGGAGTACTCATGAAGAAAAATATATACAAACTACAGTTATTTAACGATTTAATGATCACCAATGTTTCGTTAAAATAATTTTGCAGATCTATGTATACCAATCGGTGTCGCCAATGTACAGGTAAAATAATTGTGACGAAAAAGTGCGTGTGGTCGTGTTCGTGTACAGGTGTGGGGATGCTCCGGAAATATAACTGGTATAAATCTGGTCACAGTATTCCTAGACGACGAATGCCAAGTGCACACACTTTTGTACAAGTACTCCCAGTAGCGTAGTGGAGAGTCCTTGGTCACATAATATATATATATATATATATGGATCCTTGTATAGTTAGACAACTTGCTCTCGCAAGAATAAGAGTCAGTGTTATAATAAACTTGTATTAAGAAAACATGTTATTCACACAATTGAACAATATGGCCCTGATTCGCAGATCAGTTCTGTAACAACGGACGGTATATTTTACATGAATCCCAAACAGTTGAATAATGAATAAAGTAATACGTAGATCAGCATAAAATATCACGGAGCTCTACATTAACATTAAGTCTCAATGGTGTGGAGTTGTTAAGCATAGATTTCAAGCCTATTTATACCCAATGTTGGGAAAAGTACCACAACTTTCTGATGCAACAGTATTAAAGGTCAAGACAAAATCTGATGAAATATTCTGATGCAACTTGGTATGGGGTCCTGAATAGGTTCCAAGGGGACCCGAGGTCCTTGCTAGGACCCCCTATCTGGGACACCACCATAGCACTATAGGGTACCATAGATAGGACCCCTAGATATGATATAGGGATGCCCAAACGGGACCCTTATACCCAATGACCTCATTATAAGACACATGTGGCATGAATCATTGACCTTAAGGTCATAAAAATGATGAAATGATGGAATTTTACTGGTAAACAACAGGAAACTACTATTTATAGCTTAACAAAATTATAAATGATGAAATGTATGAACTTACAACCCTGAGTACAATATTCAATGTATTTATCACAAAATATAGAAAAAGGGGGAACACTGATTACAAATTTCACTACACAGCCCCCCCCGCTAAGCACTGAACTTCCACTGTTCAGTTATAAAAACATTAACAATAATTTGATAAAAATATGTGAGGTGATATATGAATTTTGATGAGTTAACAATTATGACATCACCCGTAAAAAAAAAAACAGTAGTAAAAAAATGATTTTATAATATTTGTAAAAACAACATACTCAATACTCTTTATAAAAAAAAATATGTACATTGTACATTTGTGAAATGAGGTATATGTAATCTATGATGAATTTTAGGAGTATAAATCATGCGTTTTAACATTTTATCCCGTAAAAATGTAAAAATATAAAAAAAA
>MJUU01051325.1:0-12163 GCA_002080025.1 Modiolus philippinarum | reverse complement strand
GTCTCAATGGTATGGAGTTGTTAAGCATAGATTTCAAGCCTATTTATACCCAATGTTGGGAAAAGTACCACAACTTTCTGATGCAACAGTATTAAAGGTCAAGACAAAATCTGATGAAATATTCTGATGCAACTTGGTATGGGGTCCTTAATAGGTTCCAAGGGAACCCGAGGTCCTTGCTAGGACCCCCTATCTGGGACACCACCATAGCACTATAGGGTACCATAGATAGGACCCCTAGATATGATATAGGGATGCCCAAACGGGACCCTTATACCCAATGACCTCATTATAAGACACATGTGGCATGAATCATTGACCTTAAGGTCATAAAAATGATCAAATGATGGAATTTTACTGGTAAACAACAGGAAACTACTATTTATAGCTTAACAAAATTATAAATGATGAAATGTATGAACTTACAACCCTGAGTACAATATTCAATGTATTTATCACAAAATATAGAAAAAGGGGGAACACTGATTACAAATTTCACTACATAATTTTGTTGATCTGCGTATATCATTCATAATAACCCCAATACAACACATCAGATTGCTAGTACATAGGTTAAATTGACGTAATGTCCTAGTTAGCGATGTAAACTCAGACAAAATTTAATACTCTATGTGGTATTGTTACATTTTTGATATTTTAGTTGAAAATAGTTATGCTTATTAATTAAATATTTTTATTTCTAGCTTAGTTCAACCCAAGCCAGTGAACAGATTTGCAGTACATAATTTGTATAACTAATTTTTAATTACTTTATTCAATCAGCTGTTTAATATAGTGATATATTTATATTTAGAAGGAAATCCCTTTTCTGATTGGCTTATTTTCTTGGTCACTTTAGGCGGGAAATATTTTCATTGTTCTTGTCACTGTTATATAAAAATTTGAAGTGGTCAGTTGCCATTTTGACTGTTTTGTGAAATTTGATATTTTCCAGTTGGATTCTCATACTTTATATTCTGAAATTTATTCTTATTCTTATGAAGGTCAGTTTAGTTTACTAATATTATAATTGTGAGATTTACTAGTTTTCCCAGAGTGAAAATGATTGTGTGACTGTTCAGATTTTGAGTGAATGGGAGATTGACATTTGAAAGTTGTGTATTAGAGTTGAATGTGAAATTAGCATAACTAAATGAAATAAACACACTTATAAGAGTAAATATTTTAATATAATATAAACAACTATAATTAATTATCATAATTTGTATATTTTTAGTAAAATGATTATTAAATATTTTACAAAAGGATATGGAGTAAATGAACATGAGACATTTAAGCATTAAATAGGTGTGTAAATAATGAACTAATATCATTTTTAGAGCAAAAATGAGTGTGTGATTACGATTTTAAACTTCATGTAAATAAATAAATAAGTATTTTGTAAACACCGATTTTAAAGAGAGATAAATATATTTTTGTCTGGATCCATATGCGGTAGTATTGCTTATAAAAGCTACAGCTGTAGAACAGCATAGTTATGAGTGTTAATATTTATATTCTTCAGGTGAATTGTGTAGATGTTAATTTACTTGATGAAGCCTAGCCTGAAGTCAGTTAATTGTTAACTGTAGCCATGTACTATGTACAAGAACATATGCACCTTTGAACCACATTTGAGGTAGGTTTAGGCTATATGTTTATTTTATGTATTTTTGCTTAGCTTTGTGTGATGTTTGTTTTTATGTATTTTGTTGCTAACTTGTAGTGTATTGTCTGCACTCACATACCGGCTTTAATTTATGTTTATTTTGTGTTTGCCGTATTTATTTATAATACCGACAGCAGATATTTCTGACTGTATGTCAATAGATATTTCATATGTATTTTTAAGCACACGAAAACAATGAGCAGTATTTTATTAGCCTCAATTTAAGTCAAAATAGTTTCACTATTTTAGTAGAATATCTAAGTAACAGAAACTTATTTTTTTAAAACCGACACAAGAACAACTCGTATAGTTTTTTCAGTACCCTACGTATATATTATTATGTATTTATTTTTAGCGTAGATTGTTATTAATTAGAAATAATACTGTGATTTAAATACTTAGTCATATTTATTGTTATTTCAGGGTGTCTTTATATCTTGTATATCGTATATACTATTTTTATATAGTAAACTAAAATTAGATATAGGTTTTGAAAAATATTTATCAGAACTGTCATTTAAAAATAGACAAATTTTAACAAAATTTCGTTTGAGCGACCATAGTCTACAAATTGAAACTGGTCGTTACAAAAATATTCCCCTTGAACAGAGATTATGCAATACTTTTAGAGTGATTGAAGATGAATCCCATTTTTTACTAAACTGTAAAGTTAATGAACAGAAAAGATTTGAATTATTCAAAATTATACATTTAAATTTCCCAAATTTCAAAAACTTTAACTCGTTTGAAAAAATTAACTTCATTTTAAACCCTAATTCAGCCCTTTTACCGGTAGTTTGTACCTTTTTAAAACAATCTGTGGAATTGATATAGGGTCCACACCGGTCAGAGAGTTATCCTTACAATTTTCTGTATATTGTAATATTATATGTTGTATATATCATGTATGTGTTTGCTTTTGTATTGCTTTAACCCTTAAGGGTATAATTATGCAATAAAATTATTATTATATACTATACACAGAAGGCAAATTGTTAAAGAACCCAGAACCTGATTTTGTTGTGTTTATTTGGACCCAGGAAACACACTATCACATTTGGCGCCCGCAGTAGAGTATTTGCTGTGTATTTCTATAATTATACCTGTGTGGACTTTCCCCATTGGAACACCTGTTACGTCACGATGTCTATTTCGTCACAGTGATTGAACTTGTTTGAACTTTACTTCCGGAAGTGTACATATGTCAACATCTAGGACGACGGAAGCACAAGAAATCAACATGTTTTGGTGCAGTTTGAAGATATTTTGTAGAAGTTAGTTAGAAGTTTATGGTAACTATCTGAATGTCATTACATGTTGTCATGTTTATGTGTTTGTACTGTTTATTGTTTACATGTTTGTAATTTATGCATGACTTTATGCGTAAACTGAACTTAGTCTAAAACACAGATAGTATTTGACATAGAATTTGAAACACATTTATAGTATACATAGAACATGTGTTGATTAGAGACATACTGTATTTTTATACATCAAGTGTATATACAAGGTGAAACATTATTTATTGATGGATTGACATAATTTTGAGTACACATATTTGACACTTAGATATGTGACTTGTACAGTCTGACCCCCCCCCCCCCCCCCCCCCCNCCACCCGTAAGGTCATGAGGTCAAGGTTAACCGGAAGTTGAGAGTTTGCATTTCCTGATATAGAGTAAGTGTATATTGAGACATAGTATGTAGTTAGATTTACTACAACTGATTAAAACTACTTTTGCACATACACACATACATTTAAGGTAAACACTTAAATTATTTATTGGTGTTTTTCCACAATTCTACTTAGAGCGACTTAGATTTATTGATGCTTGAGAAGCTATATTGATAGTTACTGTTACACCTTATCACTGTACAGTATGTGTATAGTAGAAGTTCAGTTGAGTAAACTATATATAACTGATAGTTACTTGTTTATTGCTTACACCACATTGCATAGACACTTACACACATAGATACACATATATAGACATAGTACTAGTATATATAGACTTTACCTTCTGTGTACTTATATGTTTGTAATTTTTGTATCATGTATTTGTGAATGTGACTTGTTTATGTGTATTGATATATAGACATTAGTGTTGTACATTGTCACATTAGAGTTGAGTGTATCAGTATAGGTCATATGCTATACATGTACTTAGTGTTTGTCTTATGTTATACATGTTTGTAATATGTGTTATACATGTATTAAGTGTTTATCTTAGTCCTACATGTATTGTGATTGTAAATTTTTGTGTATGAAACATTGATATTTAAATTTTGAATTTAAATAATCAGTAGTTAAACCCGATAAAAGTTTACATAAACTTTTCATATTTAAATAGGCATGTAAAAGTGTAAGTTAGCACGTAGTGAACACGAGTACCTTGTAACTAACTTGCTCACTCTAACATTTCTAATTATCCCTACCTATTGCCTTGACACACTAATACTTAGATAGTTAGATTTATTCCGTATTCGATCTTTGGTTGGAATCGGTAAGGTTTGAGGTTAATGTAAGGGGAGATAATTGTAGTTAGGCGAGTTTGTTTGTATCTGGTTATTGTTGTGCTCCAGAGCATTGGTCTGTTTGCCCATACTTTGTCTTAGTTGATCCCTGTATTATATTGTAGACTTACATTTATTTATATATTACTAGCTAGAATGTACAAGCTTTACATATCTTGCATCCAAGTTTAGGTACTGTATCCAGCAGGTATTTGTATCTAGCTTCCCACACCCCATACATAGACTAATTTGAAAATTTTTATTTTCTTATTTTCAGATTTTTTTTTCATTGTAGCTATTATGACTTCTACATTGTAGGTACATTAAATTTTATATTTGTTTTTCAATTTAGTATTTTGTTGTTTTTTTTTCATTTAGTTGGTATCACATATATTTATTTTGCATGACACTAATTGAGTTATTTCCCTTTGCATATAATGGATTAACTTTATTTGAATTTACTTGCAGATTTATTACTTAATTTTATATTTTGTTTACTTGTACATTATTAACTTTGAATTTCAGAATGGCTTAGTGTTGGATTTGCTTTGAGCTGACATATTTGATTTATTTCGATATTTTCAGTGCCGAAATTGACTTAATATTTTTTCTTTTCAGTTGGTGACACTATATGAAGAGAGAGTTGTCTCCACTTTGACCATTATCTATTATTATTACATCCTTTGACTGACATATTTTCATTGTAGAGTCTATACCCATTAGACTTATTTGGACTTAGTGTTGATATAGCTTATACTTATTTCAGATTTAGCCTGTACATACATACCATTAGTGTGTATTGATTAGCAGTTGACTTGTCCAGTTTACATATTAATAATAAATTTATATTATTAATAGGAGTTGACAGTATACTTTACATTACTAAGACTTTACTTATATTCACAGATTAAACTACACTTGATTTCATTTTCAGAAATTTACTGAAGCTGTGATTTACTGATTGTAAATTATATATTCTCACAGTTACATATTTTGAAATTTCAGATTACATTATTTTATAGAAAAACCTGTATGTATTTATTTCATTATATACTTTGTCTTTCAGATTATTTGTATATATTTTTGTATTTGTATTAATATCTTGACTTTATTTATTTTGATTTACAGATTTGATATTTATATTTTTGACTTTTGTACAAGTTTAGAACTTTATATATATTTTTCCAGCTGCTCAAGAAGGAAATTAAAGAACCACCTAAAGGAGAGGAAACAAAAGACTTACAAGACTGGATGAAGAGATATTCACAAGCTACAGGAGCATTAGAAATAAAAGAGGAAGGTGCAGAAGGAGTGGATACACCACCATCACTACACCATGATAAACCAACAGTACAGATACAAAGGACCTGAGACCCACCAAAGATTTCTATATTTTCTGAAACCAACAAGAAAGGAGAAGCACCATATGAATTATGGAAATATGAGGTTCAAGGACTTGGATCAGATAAAGTTTACGACTCGGATATGTTGGGCTATGCAATACGCAGATCACTGAAAGGAGACGCAGGTATGATAGCTATGCATCTTGGTCCACATGCTAGCGTTGATGACATCCTACACAAACTGGACAGCGTATATGGAGTGATCGAAACAGAAGAAGATCTACTTGCCCAATTTTATAGAGCTCAACAAGAAGATGACGAAACAGTAATACAGTGGAGTTGTAGGCTGGAAAACATCATGGGAAGAGCCGTTGAAAGAGGAATAGTCAAGCCTTGGGATTCCAGTAAGATGCTAAGGAACATGCTATGGAGCGGACTACAAACAGAACTTAAGGAGATATCAGGATACAAGTATGAAACCATCCAGGACTTAGATGAACTGAGAGTAGCTCTTCGACAGATAGAGAAAGATCACAATGAAAGAAAGAAAACAACGCAGAAGCCGAATCCATCGAAGGCTGTAACATCTAAGGATGTCACAACAGAGAGTAAGATAGATGGTGTTAAAGGAATGATCCAGCAGTTAACATCTAGGTTTGACAGATTTGAGCATGGCAAGGAGCAGAATAAAATAGAGGCAAAACCTGGAACAGAATTAATTACAGACAGGACCAACCCAGACAGAGGCAACAATGGAGAAGTAGACCACAACAAACACCAGCACCAGCACCACCGGATACTACCAGTGAGAACACCAAGATTGTTTGTTACAGATGTGGTCAAGAAGGACACAAAACGATAGGATGTGCTAACCCAGTCAACCAGTACAGAAAGGGTTTAAACTTCAAGAAGCCTATGGAGAAGGGTCATCAGTAGGCTTGGATTCAGCAACATTAGGCCCTACTACTACACAGGACAAGACTTTACCTCCAGGTATTTCTGACGGCCAACAGAGACTGAAGTTTTACTTAATGGTACTAAAGTAAAGATCCTACTTGACACCGGATCCACTTGGAGAAGACTTCATAAGTTGGATTAACTTGTGTCTTATCCTTTTTGTATTTAATTGCAAATAAAATATGTTCAAATCAAACCGGATCCACTGTCTCTACTATCAGCAATTCGTATTACACCAACAGTATGTCATCAGTGGAGTTACAGAACATCACCTCTTTGCTAGACATAGAGTGTGCTTCAGGACAGCAACTTCCATACATAGGATACATTGAAGTGGATAAGTGGATATCCAGCTACTTAATCAGGACACCATCTATCCTTGTATTGTATTGGTCATCCCGGACAGCCATTATAACGCCCATGTACCTCTACTACTCGGTACCAACATCCTCCATCACATCATGGATGACATCAAGACACAGCATGGAGAAAGATTCCTACAGTCATGTGCCTTAACAACACCATGGTATTTGACTTTGAGATCCATGACACTTGAAGACCGACAGCTGGCACGTAACAACATCTTAGTCATTGTAAGGAATGCCACTAAGAGGCCTATTACCATCAAGCCGAATACAAGAACACAGATTAAAGGATACTTGGACAAAGAGATTCCTTACTCTTCAACAACTGCCATGCTGCATCCATCCGAAAGACAACCCAACTACAAAGACCTGGAAATTGAACCTGGACTGATACAATATAACCATAAGACCAATGGATTTGTCAACGTACATATTGCAAATACCACCACACGCACCATAAGTATTCATCCCAAGCAAGTGATATGCGAAGTCCAACCGGTGGAGATTGAACCTCAACTGAAAGAACCATTACTAGCATCGTCATCATCAGTACTGGATAAAGTTGAGATTACCCGCAGCGATCTGTCTGAAGAACAACTTGAAGCTGAAATTTCCATCATCACAGCTTATAGCGACATATTTTCTAGGGATGATACCGATATAGGCCATACCACCGTCAAACATCGGATAGATCTACTTGACGAAAAGCCATTCAAGCAGAGATACAGGCGAATACCACCAGCCATGTACCAAGAAGTGAAAGATCATCTTAAGAACCTTCTTTCTGCAGGAGCTATTCAACCATCACATAGCCCATGGGCATCCAACGTAGTGTTAGCCAGCAAGAAGAATGGCAAATTGAGACTTTGTGTCGATTACAGACAGCTTAACTCCATCACGAAGAAGGACAGTTACAGCCAACCCAGGATTGAAGAGCTACTTGATTGCTTAGCTGGGAGTACTTCTTCGGTAAAATCGACATGAAGAGCGGCTACCACCAAATCGAGATTCTGGAGGAGCATAAAGAACGCACTGCATTTACAGTCGGACCTCTAGGATTTTATGAGTATTGCAGAATGCCCTTTGGACTTACCAACGTACCAGCCAGTTACCAAAGAATGATGGAAGATTGCCTATCTGACCTCCATCTCAAGATATTCTGCATCTTCATAGATGACGTCATCATCTTTGGAAGGACATGGGAAGAACATCTTGAGAACCTCCGGCTAGTCTTTGAGCGAATTCGTCAAGCTAACATGAAGCTCGCCCCGGACAAGTGCGAATTCTTCAAGCGGAAAGTTACCTATGTTGGCCACACAGTTTCAGCTGAAAGAATCGAGATCGACCCGGAGAAGACGGAGCGCGTTGTGAACTAGCCTTAACCAACCAACCCAGAAGAAGTACGACGATTCCTTGGATTTGTTGGATACTTGCGAAAGGACTTCAGTGCCATCAGCAAGCCTTTATCCAAACTTATGCCAAATCCATGAATTAAATCCAAGAAGAAGAAAGATTACAAGTGGGAATGGGGATGGAACAGGACCATGCCTTCGACAAACACAAGGAGCACCTGACATCAGCACCAATACTCGGGTATGCAGTCAGCGACTTACCATACGAGCTGCACACTGATGCATCGGGAACTGCCCTTGGAGCTGTCCTGTACCAGGTGCAAGACGGAGTAAAACGAGTCATAAGTTATGCCAGCAGAGGACTCAGCAAGTCGGAACAGAAGTAACCAGCACACAAAGCAGAGTTTCTAGCGCTGAAATGGGCTGTGTGTGACAAGTTCCGAGATTATCTGACTGGTATGCCATTCACCGTCTTGACAGACAACAACCCCATGACATATGTTTTTACCACGGCAAAGCTTGACGCCACTGGACACCGTTGGCTTGCCAACCTGGCCATGTACGACTTCAACATCTTGTACCGTCCAGGGAAAAGGAATGCTGATGCCGATGGCCTTAGCAGGATTCCGCAGACATCTGACACAGATCCAAAGGATTTAGAATCAATCTCCATTGATTCTGTGAAGAGCATCTGCCATTCAAAACTGCCGAGAACATATGTCGAAAGTCTCGTTGTCAACCCGGATGATCTACCATCAGAGGAAGATGACCGTATTGAAGATGGCATGGTAGATTGGGCAACCGTGCAATCCTTGGATCCCATCATCAAGCCATTTATACAGTACGTCCGTGACAAGAAGAAGCCAACTAGTGCAGAAGTAGGCTCAACACCACTCGTACGACAGTTTGCGCACCCTCGGCTAAAGGATGGGGTACTGTATAGAGAGGTCATCATTGGTGAGGACAGGAAGTGTCAACTAGTCTTGCCGTCAGCCCACATCAACACGGTACTTGGAGCTCTCCACACCGACATGGGCCATCCTGGGAAAGATAAAACCTTGTCTCTTGTCCGTGACAGATTCTACTGGCCAGGAATGGACATCGACATCATCCGTTGGATTGAGCAGTGTAACCGATGTGTGAAGAGAAAGACAGCAACTAATCAGACAGCACCGCTTGTGAGCATTGAAACCCAGTTTCCTTTGCAACTCGTCTGCATGGATTTTCCTACACTTGAGCTATCTAAAGGAGGATACCAGAACATCCTGATCATCACGGATCACTTCACTAGATACGCTCAAGCTGTACCAACCAAACACAAAACAGCGAGGACTACAGCACAAGCACTGTTTGACAATTTCATCCTGCACTACGGTATGCCAGAGCGCCTTCATTCCGATTAAGGTACTAACTTTGAGACCAATGTCATCAAGGAACTCTCAGCTCTGACCGGGATGAAGAAGTCACGCACCACTCCTTATCATCCGATGGGTAACGGAATGTGTGAACGCTTCAACCGTACACTCCTGAACATGCTAGGAACTCTGGAGCCACATCAAAAGGCTAACTGGAAGCAGTATGTGTCGCCATTGGTTCACACGTACAACTGTACACGCCACGACTCTACCAAGGTTTCACCATACTTCTTGATGTTTGGCCGGAACCCCAGACTACCCATCGACCTGGCTTTTGGTTTGCACAAAGACTCCCCACCACTAGATATTTCCAGGATCTCCATGACAGGTTATCATGGGCATACCAACAGGCAGTCAAGGCTTCCAAGACTTCACAAGCAAGCCAGAGAGACAGTTACAACACAGAGGAGCTGCAGTGCAGAAAGGAGACCATGTGCTTTTCAAGATTGTTGCCCACGATGGCAAGCACAAGATCGCTGACCGATGGGAAGATGTGCCCCATGTAGTCATCGAGCAGCGAAACATTCCTGTGTTTACAGTTATCAGAGAGGACGGGGAGGGAAGAACTAAGGAACTGCTCATGAATTTATTACTTCAGTAGGCTACATAAGAGACAACCAGCCTGTACCAACACCAAAGCCTATTCCAAGAAAGAGGACCAGACTTCAGAGGGCTAAACAACATGACACATCAGAAGTGTCCAATGATGAATCATCTGAGGAGTCTGTGGACTATTTTGATGGTGGATTTGTGCTGGAGAGACCAGCTGTCATTGAACCGTCAGTCACTGAGGACACGGCTAAACAGGAGACAGAACCAGCACAGGAAGACTCTTTTCCATCTGGGGACGCCCAACCCGAGGATAGCCAAGGGCCGGAACAAGAGTCCGAACGAAGCGCTTCCGACACAGCTGAGATTGTTGAAACACATGATGATAATCAGGATGATGTAACACAACCTCAGGAACAGAGACCACCGGTACCTCAAAGACGATCCACCAGAGAGCGTAGGCAACCGGCGTGGATGTCCTCTGGTCAGTACACCTTACAGGCTGTTGGTACACCAACCACTTCACCAGCTCAGACCAGCTCTAGTGATGTATGGCTTAGGAAAGCGGATTATTTACAGTCCCTTGCAACTAATCCTTTGTTTTCAGATTTCAGGAAAGAGACTGTCCTAGCCATCATAGAAGCTGTTAACCACCACTGATCTGTTGAATGACGGGACGTCATTCCACAGGCAGGGGGAGTGTGTGGTTTTGTTAGATTTTTGAAATTTTAGTTGTAAATAGTTATGCTTATTAATTAAATATTTTTATTTCTAGCATAGTTGAACCCAATCCAGGGAACAGATTTGCAGTACATAATTTATATAACTAATCTTTAATTACTTTATTCAACCAGCTGTTTAGTTTAGTGATATATTTATATTTAGAAGGAAATCCCTTTTCTGATTGGCTTATTTTCTTGGTCACTTTAGGCGGGAAATATTTTAATTGTTCTTGTCACTGTTATATAAAAAATTGAAATGGTCAGTTGCCATTTTGGCTGTTTTGTGAAATTTGACATTTTCAAGTTGGATTCTCATACTTTATATTCTGGAATTTATTCTTATTCTTATGAAGGTCAGTTTAGTTTACTAATATTATAATTGTGAGATTTACTAGTTTTCCCAGAGTGAAAATGATTGTGTGAATGTTCAGATTTTGAGTGAATGGGAGATTGACATTTGAAAGTTGGGTATTAGAGTTGAATGTGAAATTAACATAACTAAATGAAATAAACACACTTTTAAGAATAAATATTTTAATATAATATAAACAACTATAATTAATTATCATAATTTGCATATTTTTAGTAAAATGATTATTAAGCATTAAATAGGTGTGTAAATAATGAACTAATATCATTTTTAGAGCAAAAATGAGTGTGTGATAACGATTTTAAACTTCATGTAAATAAAATTAAATAAGTAATTTGTAAACACCGATTTTAAAGGGAGATAAATATATTTTTGTCTGGATCCATATGCGGTAGTATTGCTTATAAAAGCTATAGCTGTAGAACAGCATAGTTATGAGTGTTGATATTTATATTCTTCAGGTGAACTATGTAGATGTTAATTTACTTGATGTAGCCTAGCCTGTAGTCAGTTAATTGTTAACTGTAGCCATGTACTATGTACTATGTACAAGAACATATGCACCTTTGAACCACATTTGAGGTAGGTTAAGGCTATATGTCTATTTTATGTATTTTTGCTTAGCTTTGTGTGATGTTTGTTTTTATGTATTTTGTTGCTAACTTGTAGTGTATTGTCTGCACTCACATACTGGCTTTAATTTATGTTTTTTTTTGTGTTTGCCGTATTTATTTATAATACCGACAGCAGATATTTCTGACTGTATGTAAATAGATATTTCAGGTGTATTTTTGAGCACACGAAAACAATGAGCAATATTTTATTAGCCTCAATTTAAGTCAAAATAGTTTCACTATTTTGGTCCGCCGTGCGCGGTCCCGGCTGAAGAATAGGCCCGCAGCATCCT
>MJUU01051321.1:31618-51645 GCA_002080025.1 Modiolus philippinarum | reverse complement strand
GACTGTGATTTATGTAATTTTGTGCTTTGTTTCTTCGGTATTCTACTGCCGTTGTTTTATTAGAACTAAACATGACCAACTGGGACACCTGATGTCATTGTCGGTTTTATGGGCTTCACACTGTCAGTGCTTTAGTTTTTTGTGTTGTACTATATGTTATACTGTAACATTTGAGTTTTGTCTTCGTTGATTATGCTTTTGGATCCGATTGTCCTTGTTATCGTCTGAATAATAAGATTCACAGATTTTTTCAAGTTTTTATTTGGCCTTGTTTGAAGGTTGGAGGAAAAACACATGGAAAGGATTTTTCATTGGTGTTGTCTGAGGAATAGAAAAGACAACAGCAGAATACCGAAGGGATAAAGGGGGGTAGTTAAAAAATCGAAGTCCAAAGACATGGCAAAACGAGAAAAAGAAAGCGATGACGTTAGACAGCTACAGAACACAGAAATAATGAAAAAAACACACAACATTCAAAACCATTCAAGATGACATAAGACAATCAGCTACCAAACAGATCTATCAAATCTTCGTATGCCGCACTTACAGGGTAATGGGTGCTGTTGACAAAACAAGACTTTCTTACCCCTCAGGAACTCCCAATATCACTCTCGGTTCTATGAGAATTCCAATTGTGAGTGCCCTTTTTAAGTGCTGTGTTTTTTATTTCTGCGTCTTGTAGGGGTTTAATGTCTTCGTTTTTCTGTGTTATCGTTTTGGCCATTTCTTTGGATTTTGAGTTTTTTTTAATTTCCAATCCATTTTTTTCGATATTCTAAAGCCTAACATGAATAATTTTTACAAAAATCTAAAATGCAAAAGTGGAACAACAGTGTCAATTAGAAAACACTTTTTTTGTCAATGAAATAACTTTGGCCTGTCATATTACGTGCCCTGCGTTTATTTAACAAGTATTACGCTTTCAACCATACACGGCCAAACGTTTAAACATGTTTACAAGATGACACAAAAACAATACCATTGAGTTTCTTCTCCTCTAATGCAGTACAAATGTTATGAAAAATTTGGATTAGTTGGTGATATGTAGAAGCTTCGGAGTGAATCCCGACTGAAATTATGTCAATATATTATTTTTAAAGTAGTTAAACACATAGTCTATTCCACTTAAAACTTTACACACAATGCTAAAAGGTACGACTGATGTAGAGTTCGACGGTAAATTATATATCCCAGACTTGAACTTAGTATGGTGCATGCGGAAAGCTCATTATTGAAGACCGCGTGATGACTTGAAGGTGAAGAACAACAATAAAAGCTTTATTATATTCTGTTGCATGGTTTTACAATATATTTGTACAGACTTTGTCTCATGTGCATTTACTCCATATCTTCTCGTTGTTTAAGACTGGAGTTTGTCTTTTCTGCAGTGTGGAGTACGTAAAAAGATTTCTTGAGAGAGAGATCTCTATATTTATGTTATGGTGTACTTGTTCATGAGATACTTTGTCATATGGATTCACTATTATACTGTACTTTAAAATTTAAGCATTTGCATTTAATATCAAAATGTTTTTCTGACCACCAGATTAAAGTTTAAAGTAACCACGTCTCATTTTCTATTGTTTATAACCTTGCATTCAATTCGATGAGTGCCCTTGGGTCGTTTAAATGTTGAGATTGTTTCCCCCTTAGTCCTTTTGTCGTGCAACATATAACATCGACTATTAGAACACTTTGCCAGTTACAACTTTATGTTTGTTGACCATCCGCATCCATAGGTGAATATAAAAATAACATGGATATAGCTTTGTTGGACAGTAAGCAATGAATTCCACTCAGCCCAGTGCTGGAGGCCGTCTTGAACCTGTGAGGTAAGATCAAAGCTCATTGTCAAAGGTCTAATGGTGAATTCAAGATGAAGAACAACTACAAAAGCGTTGTTCAATTGCTTGGTTTTACCATGTTTTTGTAGAGAGTCTGTCCTATGTGCATTAACCACATATTTTTTTCTATTTTATTTATTGATCAGGGTGTAACTGTAAATGTTTTCCACTTCTCCTTGAATTTACTTATTCATCTATTTTTACTAAAATTCTCTCTTCTCATTGAAACTCAAGCTGGCGTCGTAAACTGAAATTGGAAGGTATAAATACAAGAATACCCCCCTCCCTGAAAAATCTGCTTGAAAAGGCGTTCAATACACAAATTTTGTGTTTTTATACCTTAATCAAAGTTCTTTTCTGTAATACATAATCGATGCCAAGCCCTTCATTTCAATGTATACCTAGTTTATTCCTGATACTTTTTATATTATGATTTAAAATATTCAAACCACCCTTGTCATTTTGTGCTGCAGTACTGTGCATGCTTGTAAAAACAAAAGATCACAGTAGCAATATAATTTTAAGGGACAATCCAAGCCCAATAAAAAGAGGTTGACACTGGAAAAATAAATCAATACTTTTAATGCAAAACTAACCACGATTTTATATAACATTTAAATACCCACTGCCGATCACTAATTCATACTTCAAATACTGTTATAAATAAAACATATTCTAATTATTCAGTTTTTCATGTAAATAAAAACATGGGAGTTATAAACCGCGAAACCCTCTCTGAATACGACAATCTTAAGCTGGTGCCAAGGTTTATTTTTCAGTGTCTCGGACTTGGTCAGTATTTTGACTTCTTCAGCATTTTAGCTTTTATCTTGGAACGTTTATTATTAATCGTTGACTTCTAAACATTTTAAATTTTAACAAATCATATATTATGTCTAAAAGTTGCCATAAAATTAACAGATATCCAGAACAGAATGTCAATTTCATATTTATTTTACCATAATTTCCTCCTGTTACCATTTATCTAAATGGATACTTAAATCGGATGCTAATAATGTACATGTAATACAACCTATTAAAAAAATATTAAGATACATCTGATGGCCAATTTCGTCATAAAAGTATCACATTTCCAACTGCTCCCGCAATGATGTTGAAAAACCAGGCAATGTAAATAATAACTGCCAAATCTTTACATATTTTGAATTAATGTTTACATTTTTTTTACTTGATAGAGGAACTGATTATCTTAAGGAATGTAAAGCAGATAACGAAGGAAACGTTGATTTTTGAAATTGAAGGGTCTTTGCAGCTTCGTATTAGTTAATATCATAGAGGTGATAACATGCCTTATCGTGCAGTGCGAATGATTTTTCATCGCCTCTTTACTTGCAAAGCAATTACTCTGAAACACTATTTTACTAACTTAAAGACCGACAAAATAAAGATATACGAGCTCCCATCGCTGTTTACGTTTGTCTTTTATCTAATTTGTGTTTTTCCGGTGTAGTTCTTTAGCAGATTGTGGCATGGAATTATAATTTTCAGCCATTGTAGGTGTTTACTGCTGTCCCTTTCATTTCATGCACAAATATATATGTCATAAAATAATGCTAATAATTATGTCACCCCAGAGGTAGTCGGAGTGACAAGTTGTTATTCTACGTTTCTTCTGATTATTCTTCTTCTTATTATTATTTTTTTCTTCTTCCAATAATTCTTGTCCGAGCGAATATTTTGAAATGGCTGAACCAATTGATTTCAAACTTGGCACTCAATTAAATCACCATCTGAAATTATTCACAATGGGTTAACAATTTTCAAAATGGCCGCCATTTCCAAGATGGCCGCCAAAATACGTCAAAATTTCAGCATTGTCGGATTTTACAAAGAAAATTGTTTTCTAGGTAGTTTTTGAAGCTGTAAATAAGGTGGAATCATCGAATTGGGAGTCTGGGGTGACATCTGCTATTCCTTGCAATTGCAAATCTAGTTCCAATTGTTTTTTCCAACGTCTAATTTCATTGGTTAACGTCATTTCTCATCAAACTCTTCTTGTCGATTAATACGCTCCCAGGTAATATCGCGTGGTTATGATGACGTCAAATATAGGGAAGACATTCATTTTAATTAATTAAATTGGAATTACATTGTAGCTAATTTTAGGGGTTTCATCGATGTGTAAACGGGGAAGATTTCCTAAAAAAAACTCAAGTCCAAGTATGTACTTTATTCAGTTTGTGAGTGAGTTGATCGCGTTTACGCATGAATAAACTCCTCCAAAATTATTGTTATTCCCATTATATTTGGCCACGAAATTTCATCTACCACTTATGTTTATTTTTGTAGCCAAAAACATTTTTATTTAGATAGCGGTGATCTACTAAGTTTTTTCAGTTAAACAAATGCCATATTGTCACGAGTTAAGATATACTTTCACTCTTCGAAATGATTTAATAATATCATAGTAGATGTCGCTGTCTGGTAAACATCTTGCGCATTTATATGGAAAAAATCCCAATGAAGTTGCATCTAAAATCTCTGTATTGAGTAAAAAATCTACATAAAAATAGGTATTGAAAAATCGTATAAGAAACTAATTTTGTGTCAGATATATTTATTTCATTCATTTATACAAACATTAATTGTCATAGATATTACGAGTCAATTATCCCTTGAAATATATCTCATTACCTCAAATCGTCAGTAACGACTCGTAGCCGAGTAGATTTATCATGGTTTTTAACTATCTTTTTGATACGAAAAGGACGCATTAGTTCGATCCCAAGAACATTGGGCTCAAACATTGGGTATAAATAAAATGAGATGAATGATATGATAGAGTAAAAAAAAAAAACACCGAGAGATGGAATAGCCCTAGTCATTAACAACAATGTAGTGAACAACAAAAGAAATACTCATAAATCTTCAATTACACAATGTATCAATATACGTCTTGAATAAGTTTTTGCCAAATTAACAATAAGTATGTAAAAAAATCCAAAGTTGTTTTTAAATAAAAACAAAAGACAAAATTTGGCAGATCCATAAAGTTTTCTTAATCATTTACACTTTTGTTATTAACACCTCATTTCCAAAATTTAACCTTGGTACTGTTTGAGAAGTTACACGTACCATGGCCTTCAATCGGTTTTGTCCCAGGGTTTAAAAATGACATTAACCAATCAACCACATAACAGACATTTCAAAAACATGTATGCCACACTGAACGTGTGACGGGCGTCGTTAACAGAGCAGGACATGCTTTGACTTCTGGAGCACCTGATGTCACTCTCAGTTTCACTGGAGCTCACACTATGAGTGCCTTTGATTTGAATGTTTTTATTTCTATTTCTATGCTTTGTATCTGTCTAACGTCATTGTTTTCTGTGTCTAACGTCATTGTGTTCTCGTTTTGGCCATGTCTTTGGACTTCGATTTTTGTAAATTTCACTCCTTTGTTTCTTCGGTGTCCTACTCTCGTTGTTTCCTTTGTGATAAAAGTTCTAGATTACGCGAAGCTTCCTGTGGGACTAAAAATGCAGGCCTATCTTCGACTAAGCAGACGATTTTATCTTGCTGTGGAGTTACATAATTCTAGTCACAAAAAAATAATAATTTGGACTTTTCATAAGCAATATTTATTTACTGCGCACAATACTGCTTTGAACTCTCAAACAAGTTTTTCTCCTAACGAAATACAGGGACGGATCCAGGATTTAAAGTCAGGAAATGGGTGGAAGAAATAAAATCGCTGAGAGTAGTGAGACGTGACATTTTTAAGACAAATATTGGCAAAAACCCCAATTTTACCCTTAATATTTACATTTTCTCCTAAAATTGTGTTACTCCTGTCGAAAAGGGGCACACGCCAATCACGACACAACCACACCGCGTGCGTGAAAACAGAAATCTTTATTATATGTACCAGTATTTACTGAATTATTTTCCTGAACAAATCGTTCCTGGTGATGTAGAAGTAAAACATCTTGCAATTTTAATCTGCAGGTTTCATCTCATGAAAACACTTTTTCGATTACATTGTATCTTCCAGTGTTATTTTCAACTATACCAATATTGCTTTCAAAGTACAATATTAAATCTCTGCTTTAGATGGATGCTTAAGCTCCGAATTCGGCAGTTGATGATAACGTACAAGACTCAATATTTAAGAATGATATTTTATGTAACATCATTTAAGCGTTTTTGCATTTTTTCCCTTAAAATTAGAAATGTTTACATATTGAAGTCTCATTTTCTCAAACAATATGTTTCTTTTGATGAGGTCAGACAGAGTAGCATTTTACAATTTTGATCTGCCGTTTCAATAAACTCCATAAAAACACTAATTTCGATTAAATACGAAGATCAAATTTTACAATCAGATAGCGCTTAAATGTGTTTCAAAAGGGTCAAAATCTGTTAATTGAATTCATTCTATATTGTTTTCATTTAAACAGAAATCGACAATGATTGACAGATTCAAGTTAATTTAAGATAAACTTTCCAAAAGACTAAATGAAATCATTTTAACCCAGTACAGCAATAAAAGGGGTGATTCTTTGATAAATAAATGAGTAATTTGGAGTTCAACCGCACTGACATTTAACCTTACTTTCATTAAACACAAACGCAAAAGACTAAATGAAATTTTTATTTATTTTGTTTTATTAGAATTTAGGACTGCCTTAAAACGTAATGAAGAGATACCAATTAGAAAAGAATCTAAGCTGGATTAAACCAATAAATTTTCTCAAATGAAAATTGAAAAGTTAATCAAAATTAAGTAAACATGTAGATGGTTCTTTGCATATCTAGATTTTTGTTCCATGTGATATATTTTTGTTCCATGTTGTAGTATTAAAACTTTCCGAATGAGCCAACAAACTAAAGTAAGCAACCCTTAACAGATAATAATAAAATAACTGTCTTTCTGCAATTGTTCCGGATTCAGTATGATTGATATTGAAAAAAAAGTGCAAACGCTCCTCTCTTATATCTGGCGTCCAAAACTAAAGAGTAATAAAGAACTTGTTACTTTTCCAACATGTAGTGTGGGATATTGAGTTGCCACAAATGAACCTGAATTAATTTCCAAATTCCGAAACAACAAATTGTCTGGATAATTTAGACAACATTCTGAAACCACATGATCCTAAATAAGTATTTAAAGACGTCTAAAATGAATTTTACAACGATATAGTTTTTATTCGTTATTTTTATAATTAATGAATTTATAGATTTATTTGCCTGACATAAACAGTTTCATCAGTGCTAATAAGTCGACAATCTTTTTTATCTAAAAGGAAAAAAGATAAACGAAATAAGTCAACTGGTTTTGAAGTAATGAATGTATCATACCAGTTATGGCATGCATAAATACTTCAATAGCATTTTAATGAAGCATTGTCATTTTCTTTAAAAAATATCGCCAGTTAAATTAAGACTATAAAGTAAGTGAATACCGAACCGTCAGTCCAAAACGAACAATTCAAGGACAATAACGAAGAAACAAAGACATAACATGAACATGACACAAAAAAAAGAGGCTCTCAAGAGCCTGTATCGCTCACCTGGGACCCGCAGCACTATAATTCCAAATCAATGGTCCATCTTTGGTGGTGTATGTACATAAGAATCAGAAACTTTTTATAAAATTTTATTAAAATTGTTCAAGCAGTTTCAGAGAAGATTTTTTGATGCAGTTTCCAAACTTAAGGGACTAAGTTAATCTACTTTCCCTGCTGGCAGCTATTTAACATAAAACTTTGAAGAGGGTCACATAAGGACTATCATATCAAAATTCTACTGAAATTGTTCAAGCAGTCTCAGAGGAGAAGATCTTTTTATGCATTTCCCACTGGGTCCAATGTTAAACTATGTTTTGCTACTGGTGGCCATGTCGGAAGACGGATCAGCACCAAAGTAACAAGCTTGGTCAAATCAAAATCTCACAAGTTTCATTTATGTAATGTTTAAATTGAATTAATTCAATGGTTTTCCATGATATCTTTGTATGCATTTCCCAATTGCTAGCAGCCATGTTGGAGAATGGATCAGAACTTTAGTAACAACACTTGGTCAGCTTCTCATAAGCTTCTCATTTGGATTATGCAGTTCTCTAGAAGAAGATCTTTTGTTAACTTTAGTTCACAGCTGGTGACACTTGGTCAGCACCTGGCAGGCATCATTCATGTCATGTTTGATTTGAATCCATTTAGCAGTTCTCTAGAAGATCTTTGTGTGCATTTCCCATAGGGTCCAATGCTGTCCGTCATGTAAGATGACAGATTGGCACCAAAGTAATAACACTTGGTCAGCACCTCATAAACATCATTCATGCCATGTTTGGTTCAAATCCATTCAGTGGTTCTAAAATAAAAGTTCTTTGTATGCATTTTCCCATAGGGGCCAATGTTAAAATTAAGATCCCCGCTGGCGGCCATGTTGGATGATGGATCGGCACTAAAGTAGCAACACTTCGTCAGCACCTCATAAGCTATGCATGCCAAGTTTCAATCCATTCAGTGGTTCTCAAGAAGAATGTCTTTGTATGAATTTTCCCATTAGGTCAAATGGTAAACTAAGTTTCCCGCTGGCGGCCATCATGGAAGCGGCTGGAAAACTTGAATGTCTTCAATAAAATATAGTCCTTGACATGCTGAACATTTTTGCGTTTTAAACTTGACCTCTATCTCAAAGCGTTTTTGAAATATAGGACATAAAGTAAAAAATCACGAAAAATTTGACCAATAAAGGACCACAACTCATATATAGGTACTTGGATTTTCTGCAAAATATGCACATGGGTAGATCTTAACATGCTGAACATGTTTGCAATTTAAACATAACCTCTATCTGTTATAGTTTTTTCAATAAAAAATAAAAAAACATCAAAATTTTGAAAATTTTACGGAAAAAGGGCAATAACTCTTAGCAGGTTGTCAGATTTTCTTCAAAATTTCAGCATGGGTAGATCTTCTCATGCTGATCATTTTTACTACATGTCAGATTTTTGATATCTGTAACGGTTTTTGAGTTACATTTTGTATTTGCCAAAAACTGTAATTTACCCCTATGTTCTATTTATAGTAACGGCAGCCATGTTGTTTGACCTAAGACATACAAAATATCAAATTTGAAACTAGATACCCTAGTGATGATTCATATAAAGTTTGGTCCTATTTGACCGAGTGGTTTCAGAGAAGAAGATTTTTGAAAGTGAGCTAACGACGGACGACGGACGCCAAGTGATGGCAAAAGCTCACCCTGGCATAGCCAGGTGAGCTAAAAATGTAGACAAGCACATTTGTGCAATGGCCACAAATTAACATAAATGAACAAATTATATTACACCACTTTTGCTTTGCTCAAATTAAGGATACTTTGATATATGATAACAAAACCCTTTGTCAAATGGTTGTAAATTTTCAAACTTGGTGCGATGTTGTGATAAACTTTTAAGTGCTGAAAGTGTAATTTTTTAATAAGGGGGAATCGGTTTAATCTAATAAGTTGATCACCTCAAAAATAAGCACTTGAACTTTCATTTTCATTAATTCACATTAATACAAGCAGGGAAAACCCATATTTCTACTGTCATAGGTAACAAACAGTGTAAATACAAACAAAAACAAAATCGGTAATTATGGAACAAATTACTCATGTAAGAAAATAATTCCTAACTTCCGTTTCTATCCGAATTTAACAATTTATAATCGCCATGACCATATCGGCCTCAGCAAAAAGCAGTGCATGAAATTTAAGCGGGAAACTTCAGCTCCGGCAAGACTTTTCATACACTTTGCAGTAAAGCAACAGACCTTTCTAACGCAATGAAGGAATATATTAAGCAATTTTATCAATCTTTTTCAAATGTCTATTCAATATATGTAATCAAAAGTTAGGCTTAGTGTGACAAATTTTCTAATGCGTACAAATTTGTGTAATGCATAATGGTCGGTCAAATCAGAGAGTTCCGAAAGTCATATAGGAAGAACCATCCTTAACGCCAAAATAAACTCATTGTCACGACGCTGCTATTAATGGTATCCAAAGTTTCAAGATTAAGTACACTATACTGCAAAATTAGTACAAACAAGTTATAAATAAACCTGAAAAATTATTTTTAAAAAAATCATCATATTGTTTTATTCTCTCAAAACGAACTATTTCATGCACTTCAGTATATTTCCAGATTATGCAGTATGCAATTTGAAGATGCAATCAAAGATACGAAACTATCAGAGACACCATAATCTTTTTATTTTAATTTTAAGGTTAAATTTTGACACATTTAACATAGACAAATTAATAAGAAGGCAATTTCAATTTCTCGTTAGACTTCTATGACGTAATATAACGTAATTGTGTCACTGGATTGACTTGTTTACTTATTTAAGAAAAGTGCTTTAAAGTTAATCATTACATATGAACAAGAAAGGAAATGGGGTAAATGTCAAGGAGACAACATCCCATATCCAGGTTAAAACGACCAAAAACAAAACATCTAGGGGTCACCGTATGGTCTTCAACACAGTGAGGAACCTCACACCATATAGTAAGCCCTACATGGCCCCGAAAAGGTAAAAAAGTGAATAAATCAATGGAAACAAACCACATCCAATAACCCAAATATCAAGAAACTAACATTTTATAAGACAAGGACAAGCCAATGACCAACATATTCCTGACTTGGGACAGGCGCAAAAATTGCGGTGGGGTTAAACTCGTTTTCTTGGATGCAAACCCCCCCCCCCCCCCCCTATGTGTGGTGAATGTTTGAATTAGGTCATGTGAATGTTTGAATTAGGGTCATGTCTTGTATTTGATAAATAGATCATACTGTAGAGAACAGAAGAAGTTCTTTTGATACATGTTTATTCAATCATTCCAGTTTATATATTCGTTGCGATTCTCGTAAGTACTTGAAATTTAACATTGATTTGCCACTAGGGAATAAAAAAAACCAAAATCATCAAAACTTTTAATTTGGAAAATTCACACTGGAATTTTACAAAACATCCAGCATCTAATAACCCAGACAGGCAAAGCATTTCCTGTTATTAAACTTAGTCATAGAGTGGCAGTCGACTGTGATTTTGTGCTAACTTTTCGAAAAAAAGATTCTTTCTGTGAGCAGTAAAATTAATATAATGAGGAAGATTTATCTGCATCGTTCCTGTCTTAAGCAGATTATTTCCCTACTGGCAAAAGAGTCCTACATAAGCAACCCCACAGTGTAACTTCTGAATTTCTGTAGTATTGTACAGCCAAAGAAATATTGCGAACTCTTTTAATCACACCGGACCTAGGAAATTTCAAAGTAGATTCCATTATTCGTCGTTGTCGTAGAGAAACAAAGATGCAAACATCTACAGTCTTTGGCGCGGATTTTTGCTCGTCGGAGCACATTTTTTTAATAACAAAATACCCAACTTTACTGTAAATTTACATTCTGGACATTGTCATTTAGAAGTAGGTAAAGGAAAATGTTTCTGGCTATCCAACTTGCATACATGTTAAAAAATCGATAACAGGAAACACCTACAATGGCTGAAAATCAAAATTACATGCAACAATTTGCAAGGGAACTACACAAGAAAAACACGTACAAGACAACAGACAAACGTAGACAACGATAGGAACTCGGGACAGTCGGACTTGGTACCGGCACTAGCAAAAGCCAGCGGAAGGGTTAAACCGGTTTATGGGTACCCATGTATATATTTTTATTTCAAAATCCAATCTAATCTATGTTTCTTTATTTGAGCAATCATGGATCTCGTCTTGGCCTACAATGTTGGGACAGAAAAGCAAAAGTGAAATAGTATGATCTCGTTCAATGGATATTTTTGAGGGGCGATAATACAACATTTGTATGACGTCAGAATCAATACAATAATACAAGAACCAATATTTATTTCAAGCACGCAATCAACCTTCATGAAGGCAATTACATGTTATCAGTGCTGATAAACTACAAAAAGGCTTATTTTGGGTGTTTACTTTTCAGCGAAGGACTCGTTCTTTGGGTGATCCCAAATATATTTTGATCGAATCTGGACAACATTTGTGACACATACTGAAAACAAACTTGATTCTTGTAATAATATAGGGTAATAACAAGGGCTCAACAGCTCTCCGAGACCCCGGAGCCCATGTATATGAAGCTCGGATCCTAGTGAGTAAAGCCAGGAGCTCTGTGAGTGGAACCCGGAGTCCTGTGAGTGGAGTCTGGAAACCTATGAGTGGAGCCCTGAGCCCCTAAGTTCGAGCCCGGAGCCCAACGTTTCAAAAATATTGGAGCCCGGAGCCCAGAGGCCGTGTTATTTCCCCAAAATAACAAGAAACGTACTCCTTGTTTTTTTGTGATAAGATACTTTCTCAATGTTTAGAAGATACTTTTCTTGTAATTGAAAGTATTTTTCGTATTTCAAGAAAACGTTGTTGTGATTACAAATGAGAAATTATGCTTACGAAATTTAAAAGATATTTTGTTAAAATACCAAAATTTGAAAAGTAAATACGTGCAATAAACAGGTTCCGTAGTTTCGCATGTATGTTGTCGGCAAGCATAAGTATTTACATATTTGTACCCTTTCAAGATTGAATTGAAACGAAGAATAGCAACACTACTTTTCACATGTAATCTCATTCATTGCATGAAAAGGTAATACGTCTTAAACTTATTCCTTTTTGGTACATAAAATAGATTATAAAAGGCAAACACGCCGGCTTGCAGTGGATTATGTACAGCTTGGGTTTCAATAAAACTAAATTAAGAAATTTTATAAGGTATTCCAAATAAAAAACGTTTGTTGAAATTTAGATAATCTAAATACTAAAGACATGAATAATTCATCAAGCTGTCTATTTTAAAAGCAAATCGTTTGTTTTGCTACATTTAAGGAAAGCATAAAAATCTTGTATTTAATGAAAACTGACGATTTGCTCCATTTACACGCTATTTCTTTTGACATGTAAAATCTACCACAATAATCTCGGAAACTTTTATTCCCTTATTATTATCAGTTAACAAAACCTTTGAATATTGCATGAGATTTGTTCTTTTTCTGTCAGTTTCACTTGTCAGTTTCAATCTTGCTTCATGTAAATAACATTTCTAATATATATATTGCCTTATTTCCTAAAATGTTCATAAAGACGAATTCTCAGGAGGTTTAATATAAACAGAACCAATATTATTATCCCCAGCAATATCCCATAGATTAAAAAGCCTTTAAGCGTCAAATCTCCGAAACTGAGGTCAAAAGTCATAGCTGAGATAGAAAAATTTCTAAATGGTGTACTGCATTCGGGATAGACACGATTACTAGTCCATTGTCAGATTTTTAACTGACCAGGGTTAGCCACCGGGGGTTAGCCATTTCCACAAATAGAGCTTATTTAGAGTTACTATACACTGAAGAATATTGATAGCATTGTCGGATTCTTGACTACCTGTTGTCAAGACTCCGACATAACTATCAATGATGCAATTTATGCAAACTTTTCAGAGAATTTGTTTTCAAAATAATAACCCTATTCTCCTTTACAGTAATATTTCTAGCTATATAAGGGAGGGAGAAAAAGACATCAGTTTGTCAGGGTAGCTCCATTTTTACGTATTATCACCAAAATAACGAAAATGTGCTTTTTAGGATAAAAGCATTCACCTTTAGCAGATTCATGTTAAATGGTTCTCCAATATCTGGCTTGTAAATTGTTCTAATCACTTTGATATCCTCTGTCAGTGCCGGTTGAGATATGGCACGCCAAGTACAGGAGAAACGGCAGTATGACAAGACAAGATGGTTACATTTTATGCATATGCATTATAATTTTTTTTGTATATTCATAAAAATGTCAATTTGATTGGCGAATACTATTCACGTGGTGATCAAAGTGACTTCGCAATTCTCATAAAATACATTTGCTGCGTATTAAAATAAGTGATAAACTTCTTGAAACGTGTGTACAGCATAGCCAAATTTACTGTTTATAATTTTTGTATATTGTTTACATTAAATAAGATCTATAATTTGAGGTAACTCCTCATAACTATCAAACATACCTTGTTCCTGGAAATGGTATTTGTTTTTATCTGAAACATTAGGGAGGTGCATTAATAGGCCTTTTCAAAAAATCATTTGGTCTGCCCTTCCGTTTCGGCATTTAAATATAAATAAATAGTCCCGGTTATCAACCCAACACAGCAAGTGTTGTTCATCCTGAACACAGTTCATTAAACTGTTCATATTTAGGTTACCATGTCATTGTTTACTGTGACACTGCACTAATTTTGTTAAATTAAAATGTATTCAGGGTTGTGTATTGTCAGCCAACCGTCCGAGTGATAAATGGAAGCGAAGAGTGTTTGTACCTTCATTTTATAGGAGAGTTCAAATCCAGGAAAAGATAACAATATTTTTTAGTGTAAACAATATTTTATTAGAATGATTCATACACAGTAACACAATTAAAATCAATTGCAAATGTTCTACGTTCCCTAGCACCGGTTTTAACGTTATTTATTGTTAAATGACAAACAACACCTCCTTTTTTTGTTTAGACTGGACGCGTGATCAACGACTCACATAAAATTAATTAGCAAGGTGCTCATTCTTTACCCCAAAATGCAGTAGTATCCTAAGCCAGTGGACATATAGAACATATACATAAAGGGGGGTTGGAAAACAAGTGTAAACAATTTTATAAATTCCTCTCCCAAATGAAATCAGAAATGGCTACCATTTTTCGAAAATGATAATGATAATGATGACCACCAGCTGAGAAAGCAAAACATGTAGATATGCAGTATTAAACCCCGTAGAGACGTGGACCACACATTTTCTTTTTTGTTTGTTGAAAAGAGCTATAACAGAAGACACTTACCATGTCGACACATGCGGATACTCTAATACGGAAATGTATCGATGCCACATAAAGAAAAAAAATATCTCGAAATTATGAAATAATATCTTAAAGTAATTAAGATAATAATGAGGTATTCTCTCATAATTATGAGATATTATCTCAAAATTTTGAGATAAATATCTCATTATTATGTGATTATTATCTCATAATTATTAGATGCAATTTCATAAATATGAGATTTCATACTTATGAGATATTTTATCATAATGACGAGAGATTTTCTTCTTCGTCTGGCATCAATACGATTCCATACTCTCCTTTCCTGTTCCATCTAATTTCTCATTGTCGTGGAAATGACATATATGTGAGTATGCGTTCTTGTATTTGTTTTTTTTTTTGTTTGTTTGTTTATTTGTTTTTTCTTGTTTGCTTTATGTTTGTTTTGTTTGTTTTTTTTGCTTTTTTTTTTCGCGAAAGTGGAGCACAACAGACACGGATGTTTTTAGTAAAACGTATGATTCTGATATACATCCCCCTTTAGTATATAGTATGGTGTATTACTGTTAAACGTGAATTTATTCGTGGTAAGGGATTAATTCATGTAAAGGCACACTACCTCAAAATCTAAAGAAACGATGAAAGGATACGGAGTAAATGCACATGAGACAAAGTCTCTACAAATTTATGGTAGAGCAAAGCAATGGAACAACGCTTTTATATTTTTCTTTAAGTCAGCATAAGGCCTTTAAAATGACCTTTAATCATACCTCATTGTAAGTGTTCTACGTTCCCTAGCACCGGTTTTAACGTAATTTATTGTTAAATGACGAACAACACTTCCTTTTTTGTTAAGACTGGATGCGTGATCAACGACTCACATAACTGATTTGCAAGGTGCTCATTCTTTACCCCAAAATGCAGTAGTATCCTAAGCCAGTGGACATATAGAACATATAGCCAAACGCAGGGCGCTCATCAAGTCAAAAGAACATTTATAAGAAATAGAATTTTTAGATTAATTCCACCTTATATAATAATGCTGGCTTTTGATTGGTTCACAAGTATTGAATATTTTGACAAATGTCATGATTTTCTCCTATTTTTCATCACTGCCGTGGTATTTACCATCACGGCGTTGTATTTTTTTTAAAATATCACGTTCTAAAAATAGCATCATTCCTTATAATAACAAATCCCGATTATTTGTTTTTAATTCACAATGTATTATTCAACCCCCAGGAGTGAAAACAAAATATACAACTAAAACCAGCAATCTCAAAAGTATGTATCGATTTTTCCTTAACTATACATGAAATGATAAGAAATGTGTATTCGATGTCAATTATAGATTGCAATGAATGGTGTCATCATTGGTATATAGTTCTGATTGCGAAACTGATTTTAAACACTTTCATTTATGTTTTGTCCGTATTGTTAAAGAACAGATGCCCTTAGCAAACCCAATAAACAATCATAATAATCATGTGTTTATTTTTTTTTTCCGTTATGAAATACTGTATGCGGGTTTTTTCACTGTAACTAATGGTTCATTTTGACAATCTCAAGAGTCCGACGACACCGTAACAAGTACACATTCACTTGCATATAAAAAAAAATATGACTATTTAATCCAAAATTAAAAATGAAAAAAAAAATGTATTTTGGCATTGAATACAAAATGCCAGTTGTGGATGAATTTACACCCCCTTAGGTATTGAGAACGAGGAACGAATAAAATATTATCATCCGATAAGACTACATGTTAAAATCTTCAAAAAGGCATAAAGAAAGATATTCGATAGAAGTAAAGAAATATATTATGTTGTTGAGTAATATTTGCCAAAATTACCGACTTCGAGGCTGCAAAATATGTCCAGCCACTCAGTCGGTATTTTTTGGCAAATACCACTCAAAAACATGATATATTTCTATAAAAAAGGAAGGATAAACATATATATCTTTCTAACATTGAAATGTAAAATTTGAGCCGATTCATTGTTAAGCACTTTATACTATAGACTTCTTTAGTTTGAATCTAAATGCAAATTTTACAAGGAACATTTTGACAAATAGCATCAT
Source organism: Modiolus philippinarum (assembly GCA_002080025.1). Lineage (NCBI taxonomy): Eukaryota > Metazoa > Mollusca > Bivalvia > Mytilida > Modiolidae > Modiolus > Modiolus philippinarum. Next base: position 34,882 of record MJUU01051321.1, on the reverse strand, counting down.
GAGCAATTGTCAAAATGCAATACATGAGATTGATGACTGTTCACACGCTTAATTTATTCAAGCTAAATTTATCAGTGTGACGGGTGCTGTTAACAGAGCAGGACATGCTTACCCTTCCGGAGCACCTGATGTCACTCTCAGTTTCACTGGAGTTCACACTGTGAGTGCCTTTGTTCTGAATGTTGTGGTTTCTGGTTCTGTGCTTTGTGTCTGTCTGGCGTCATTGTTTTTGTGTCTAACGTCATTGTTTTTTGTGTTCTCGTTTTTGCCCTGTCTTTGGACTTCGATTTTTGTGAATTTCACCCCTTTGTACCTTCGGTGTTCTACTGCCGTTGTTTTATTGTCATCAGTTAAAATCTTTAAAACGAGTTGCAATTTTCATTTTACGTTTTGATCTGAATCTTTTATCAAATTATATAATCAAATAAGGAAAGTAGATTCCAGTTTACTAGTATTATATTTCAAATAGCCGGAAGGGTCGGCAATTATGTTTTAGGGTGTGCAAGTCTCCTAGGAAGAATTCATGGTAAAATTGCGATTAGAAAACGTTTCCAGCCAGCATTTTGCGTCAGATGATTATGACTTACTGATTGTGTGACGTGTGGTGCTAGTGGAGCAGGACATGCTTACCATCTCGGAGCAACTGATGTCGCTCTCGGTTTTTATGGGATCTCACACTGTCAGTATTTTAGGTTTTTTGTGTTGCTTTAATATCAAATTGTAAAATTTTAGTTTTGTCCTCTTTAGTGGTGTTTGTGTACTGGTTTGCCTTTATTAATGTTTTAATAATAAAGAGATCGGGAAATTGATGACAGCGATTGTAAGAAAACTTTGCCAGTTAAGTTTATGTTTGTTGACGATCCTGCATCCATGGATCAAAGGAGTAAAAGACATAGATGTAGCGTTGCTCAGCAATTAGCAATGAATACCGCTGAAACCGGTGCTAGGGGCCGTCTTGAAGTTGCTATGAGGTATGAGTAATGCTCATTGTTTGAAGGCCTCATGGTGACTTCAAGTTGAAGAACAACAATAAAAGCGTTGTTCCATTGCTGTGTATTACCATGTATTTGTAGAGATTTTGTCTCATTTGCATTTACTCCATATCCCTTCATTGTTAATTACAAATTAAAGTTTTTCACCACAGTAATGTTTGAGGGTTAGAGAAGTAACGCGTTCCATGTAATTTTAATTGGTTTTGGCTGAGATTTTGAAAATGACATTAACCAATCAGCTACAAAAGACTGCATGCCTCACTGAACGTGTGACGGGTGTTGCTAGTGGAGCAGAACACACTTACACTTCTGGAGCACCTGATTTCTCTCCCGGTTTTCATAGGAGTTCACACTATTAGTGCCTTAGTTCTAAATGTCGTCTTTTTATTTCCGTGTCTTTGGGTTGTTTCATATCCTTGTTGTGTCTTTGTTTTTCTACGTTCTCGTTTTTCGCAAAGTCTCTGCATTTTAATTTCTGTAATTATCATATTCCTTAATTTAACTACATACCGAAGCTACTATGAATCTAGTTTATCAATATGCGCATTTTGACAACTTGTCTCTTCAGTGCAATCAAAACATATGGAAATCCATCAACCGAAACATGTGTAAAAGCTGACAGAGAACAAATTACCAGCAGTATCAAAATAGAAGAACCAAATTCAGCTAAGAAAAGAGCTATGCAAGAGGGAGATACTTCTTAGTTTTTAACACATTTCTTAAAGTTCGATGTGGAAAATATCATTTTACTACCTCGAATTGAAAAATGCAGTATCCCAATCAATGCAGTTGTAGAATCTATTTCTATAGTAATGTTACTCTATCTATATATATATATGCATCAGATGGATTTAAAACGCCAGAACATTGAAGAATTCAAACAGTAAAATTTCACTTACGCCATGTGCATTTTATTAAACAGAAACATGTCTTATTACTTACAGTTTTATTGTCAGATAAAATACTTTTATAACAGGAATGTTCAAAGGCGATCAAAACATATCTATAAATCTTCTGTTATTCTTTTATAACTTATAATTAACGATAAAACTGAAGAATGTATTGGAAAATCTGGTATAAAAGTTTAATATCTCCTTTCAAACGTCAAAATTGTGTGTTTCGAAGATGTCTACACCACAAAAAGAGAAAATAAAACACTAAATTTTCAAGTCGTCTAGACATATTTCTACGTTTATACGGAAACTTTGTTAGATATACTTTTCATGACTTAAAATCTTTTGTTTTTATTGCTTGCGTAAGTATTGTCTGCAATAGTGTCTGTAAGTCTCGTCATGTGACACCGAGAAATCACGATAAAATTCGAATTTAAAAACGTTTCCCGCCAAACTATGACGTTGTGGGATTATGACATCCACATTTTGTGCTTAAAACGTCATTTTTTCTGTTAAAAATGTAACTTCCGGGTACAAATGATGTACCCAGAAGTCCCAAAACTGGACGAGACTTACAGACCCTATTATTGTACCTGTAGAAATCTACTTGTTATATCACCAAAATTCAAACAAAGGAAACAAATAAATGGATTTCCTGAAGGTTGCATTTAACCGAAGTAGTTGATATGGGAAAAAGCCGTAGGTTTTTGAAAACATGTTTTTAACTAAACTCGCACTTCCGGTCATAAAGACAGCTGCATCCAAACTGTTACCTGCCCTTGGCATCGGAGCGGCCTCTGCTCTAGCTGAAACCGGGGTGAAAAAGATGTTTGGTTCTGGTTTAACAGCAGATGTACCACACAACAAAATTAAAACATTATTACGTAAACCCTACGTTGACCACCTAACAAAAACACAGAAAGAGCAATTGCAGTCAGCACTCAAACAGAAAACAGGAACTGGTCTTAGAATCACAAAAAGACAACAGACCGGTGGATTCCTTGGTATGTTAGCCAGTTTAGCAGTGCCATTACTAACCGGTTTAATGGGTAGAGGACTACAAGTAGACAGCGTACGCAGACCCTACGTCATGCAAAAAAAAGCGCCTACGGCAGACGCTTGATCCGCTAACTAACCTCGATATTTTAGACTGGGTTGATAAACTACGTATTACCTCTTTCACAGGAGTCTACAGAAGGGACAATCTACCACTAAAACGAAACAAGAATGAGTGCGGCGTCCTTAATTTGGACGATAAAAGTGGCGCCGGTACTCATTGGGTGTGTTGGGACTTCCGTGACAAAAGAAATATTTACTTTGATAGTTATGGTCTTCCACCACCACAAGAATTTATTGATTATATAAAGGGTAAATACAGA
>MJUU01051321.1:0-24125 GCA_002080025.1 Modiolus philippinarum | reverse complement strand
CGGAAGTAATCACTCGGCATATTTTTTACTCCTTGTATTGTTTTAAAATTATTCGTATTAGACTTTTCTGAAAAATATACGGGAATCGTTGTCATTTTTTATAACCCAAATATTTATTAGATAAAAAATTATGAGTGTATTTCAGGTGGGAGGGTGCATAACCGTTGTGGTAAGTAATATTGTTTGACTTTTATAATAAAAAATCAGGTAAAAAAAAATGCTTGCATATGATTTGACCAATCTAAAAAATAAAAACAAAGGTGTATGGTTTTTACGAAATACTTGATATTCAAGGGGAAATCGTATATTTATATTATCCTTTTAGCAATATATTCGTTATAGAGAGAGTAACTGGTGACGACCTGTCAGACTTACTAGAAATATATAGGAATCAAAAGTGTAGAACCAGAGATACACGTCAGTGTTATGTATAACCCGTGTTATGTAACTTATGAGATGCTTAAACCGCAAGCAACGTAAAAAATGTGAGTGAACTAAGAATCTAGCCCGTTTTACCCGTCTCAAATGTAGTGAATAACAAATCTTACATGTTTGTTTATTCTCGTTAGTCCCGTAGATAGTAGTTGATATGAGAAAAAGCCGTAGGTTTTTGAAAACATGTTTTCAAAAACCTACGGCTTTTTCCCATATCAACTACTAACCGAGTTTTGGAAGATAAATCTACAATACATTATGCATTCTTCTCTCTCAAAAGTACATTTGCCGATATTCTCTTTTGGAAACAGTAATTATGGTTAATTGGTAAGTCTTGTGCAAATATCAAAAACGCAAAAAGCATCATACCAATAATGGTTATCTCGATTACAGATATGGGTCTTTAATTCAAATTCAAATTCGCGCTGAACATTTGTTTTCAACTTGCAGCTTCAGTTTTGTTGCCCTGTAAAAAGAAATTTTCAACTTCTGAATTTTGTCGCTTTTTAACTGTATATATGTTGTAATGTTTTATTGCAGAAGATTATGATTAAAAAATCAGAAAAAAACTAATAAAAAGTTAAGTCTTTGACTGTTGTAAAAAAAAATGGTTTCTTGGTCCACAAATGTTGGTACGAGTGTTCTCAAAAAGACCACTGGTGATGATAGTGTTTTCAAAGACCCAAATGTTACTCTATTTAGGGTGTAACAAACCGCTCTAATAAGGAAACAATAGGGATAAAAAAAATCAAAAAGCAATAGTTCAACTCTTTGCTTTTAGGTCAAATCAAAACAGCTGATATCATGAAAAGCTATGATAACCGTTTGTAATATTTTTGTATGATAATAACTGAAACAGCTATAAATATATATAAAAAATGTTTCTGATCCACATGGCACACTTTAAAATACTCTCAAATAACTCCGTGTATAGATTTATGTGAATTAACGTCTTTAATGAATTGCATGATTTTTAATACGTTTAATTGAGTTTTGAAGCGCATTGCAATCGGTAATGGCAGTAAAAAGAATGATATGAAGTCTACTTCTCTGAATTTGGAACTGCAAAATTGAATTGACTTGACATGTTGTTATATCCCTTATAAACTGGCAAGCGAAAGACGAAGCAAGTGTACATCATGAATTCAAGAACGAGATCCTACTGATCACAGCATCTGCTATCAAAATCGCAACATATGTAAACAACCGATCGTATTGTTTGCTGCGTAATCGTGTGTACAAACTAAAGTATCAAAAGCAGGTCGGCGAGTTTAATTTCCAAGCGACAAGTATAAAACATATTGTACGACATTTTAACGCAGAAACTGCTTTCTATGGATAGTCAAAAGAACTTAAGATCAAAATATTAGCGTCCGAAACAGACCCAACGGGGTTTTAATATTCTAATAGGTTATCAACAATAGAAAAGTCTTACAAAATATGGAATTTTCATAACAATTGGAATCGTAAGTGAATTTTGATTTAGATAGAATTGCATTTTTGAGGTTTTTTATTGAAAAATATTGCATTTAAGTCATATTAATATATAATTGTGCTTCTTCAAAAATTTGTATGATTAAGTCATATTAATATATACATTTTTTTAATTGTGCTTCTTCAAAAGTTTGCATGATCTCAACAGTACTCAGTGATCTGTTTGACAATTGTCTAAGCAGCTGGACATTTAGCCATGCTAGATTCTTCTTAAATCTATTGTTTGACCAAAAATTGTTTTATAAACATTGTACTTTCTTATTAGAAAAACTTTTAACAGATGTAAGTGATCCTGTTTAGTGCAACCAAGACGCTATTTATAGATTAATTCTTTACTATCTGAAATCAGTTCCATATAACAAAGAAACAATGCATTCTGATTTGATTCACTCCATGAAGGTTGACTTGAGTTTCGTCTTTAAAAAGCCATAAAAGCAACATTTATTTAAATACGAATCAAACAAATTTATAGCCTGCTATTATAGAATTATGAAATGAATACGGAATAAAGTTAAATCTACACTAATGGCGTTTAACATTATAGTTATTTTGAAATCCAATTAAAGGGAACCATACAGAAATTTTATATCTTTATAATTGATATAGTAGAGCTACTATCATGCAGAACAGACATATACTGTTAAAATGTCAAAAGAGTATATATATTAATGTTAATTCTGGAAATGCGTTTTGTATTCGATCTAGGCTGTGGAGAAAAACAAGGTTTTTTTGTTTTTGTTTTTTTTTCATACTTTTTTCTAATTCAATCAACAAATAAATCGGTATTACTCTGAACGGAAAAAAAGGTTATTCTAATTCAACATTTATAACGAAGGTTTTGATTGGTCAAAACTGACAGTCAATTCCACCATCTACAAACCTGGGACAAATTAGTTCCCTGTTTAGTCTTATTTCTAATATTGTTACAAATTTACGAGTTAAAAATAGAACACGAAATTGATTTGTTGCATTAGAATCACAATAACAGTACATTATTTGAATACCCGATGACGTCAATCTTGATTTGACGGTCAAAATATCCGTTTACAGGCTCCGCTACGCATCGCCTATAAACTGCATTTTGACCGTCAAATCTACGATTGACGCCCTCGGGTATTCAAATAATGTACTGTTATTGCTTAAATATGAAATAAAAATTTTAATCGTGCAACCAATCAAAATTGCAGCCAAAAAGAACCACATTGCGCCAAAAATTCAGTTCAGGATTTTTTCTCTCACTAAACTTCAATGTTTTTCTCCATGTGCATTGTTACAATACTGTTTTTTAACATAGTGTTTTTACTGTAGACTAACTTTATATTTGCGATACGATGTTCGCTGGCTATGTTTTGGTATTTCTGTTGGTTGATCCGAAATCTCTGGTTTTATACATTAAAAAGCATTATATTTTTTTTGTCCATTTTTTCATTTTATCATATTATCATTTATTACATCTTTTGGAACATCCTGACAAAATTGTATTCTATTTGGCGTAATATTGTTTCATTCATTAATTGATTAACATTGCTTGTCAAACCTATAAATATGTAGAGAAGTTCAGTTTTCCGCTTTTTGAAACACTCAATCGTTGCCACAATGTTTCAAGTATGAAAGTGTTACCTGCATCTTGTCTTATTAGTATTTATCTGGTTTTCCGTCAGGAAAACTTCCTATTGCTGTCGAAATTGAAATTATCCCGAGTACGAATACATCTTCAGATTATATATTTGCGTCAAAATTAATAATTTTCTTGGCAATGACTTTTCCAATGTGATTGTAAACATATATACTTATGAGGACAATATATTTATGTGTACATCTTGAAAAACAGGAAAGAAAAGAACACCGGAATATATTTCATCGGAAGGATCAATGATGTATTTTCAGGACTACGTTAACTTAGTTATGTAACATGTCATTACCACATCACCTGTTCGACGCTTGTATCAAAATATCGAACCACACAAGTAATGTAATCCAAAACGTGTGCTGTGAAACAGTGTCCAGGTGTGTTATATTTTGTTTTTAAAAACGCCCGCTGTGACCAGAAAGACTTTAGAATTCCACCTCAGACTGTATTAAGGAAACTATACCATTTGCAAGACTGGAAAGTTTTTTGTTTTTTGTTTTTTGTTTTTTTTTTTTTTTTCACTGCGGACACTTCTAAATAAAATAACAATAAATATGTAGTTTCCGATTATAATTTTTAAAATACTTCAAAATCTGACAAATACTGCATAGTACTAGTGAATAGTATCTTATGCTCATGTGAAGGGGATATTTGTTGATACAATTTAAAAAAAATCTCATATTATAAATATATTCAATCTTCCTGTGTTCGTTATCCCCGATGTTTTCGATTTGACACCAAAATGTATTAGAAATATTGAAAATGGTTACAAAATTGTGTTTTACTCGAATAAACTGATTTTGTTTCAAGTGTCATTTTTAAACATACTTGAGTTAACTGAGTAATCGCAAATTAACCATTCCAAGCGGTTATCAAGAACGTCCTATATTTCGCCAATTTTGACCAAAAATTTTTATTGACTCCCGGGATGGACTACTATCGACAAGAACATGTCAAAATTATTCAATTGAAAGCAACGTCTGGTACATGTAATGTGCATGCAGTTTAACATAAAAATTATACTCGTCTCTCTTTCTTTCTCTTTGTCTTTTCTTTGAAACTATACAACATTCTTTTTACAACTCCAAAGGGAAAACCGAATTACAGTGCTCTGTAACTTGATTTTCTGTAGTCTCGCTAGTTGATAAAGAGAATTCATGATAAAATTTGTATTTTAAACCGTTTTTATTAATAATATATTTGTTACATTTGGGGTGCTATTTATCAGCAGCAAGTTGGTACAACAATGGATACGAATTGTGCTCACATACTCGTACACTTGCTCTTATACTACAACGATACTGAATTTATTCAGGGACTCGTAAAAGCTTATAAAATAACTGATGCTACATCCTTCAGTCTCACTTAAAGATACATTCGTGATATTTTTTTTTCTATTAAACCGAATCTTTTTTCTAAATGGATTTCATCAATATATCCTACAGAATTAGAGTTAAACGGAACAACAGAAACTGCTAGATTTACATCTTTTTTAACTTTCATCTTGAATCTGACGAAAATGGTCATCTCAGTTTTAAAGTTTACGACAAAAATGGCGACTTGAATTTCAAATATCAAAATACCGAAGTTACTGTCAATTTATTTTCTGCATATGCGCATTTCGACAATTTATGTCTCATCAGTGCAGATAAAACCAAAGCATTTGGAAGTCCATTAACAAAAACGTGTAAAATCTGATGGAGAACAAATAACCAAATCGGTCTAAATAGAAAAGCCAAAATTCAGCTAAGGACAGAGCTATGCATGAGGAAGATACTCCTCAGTTTTAAACAAAATTTGCTAAAATTTAGATATTGCAAATTTAAATAAAATCGGTTTCCGGGTCAGCACCGAAGTACCGACTAATGGGTTGGTGAATACCCTCGGGGACTAACAGTCCACCAGCAGAGGCATCGGCAAAATTATCAATTGCCCTCATATGGAGGTAAGTAATATTTCAACCTCTCCTGCTTACATAGTGTAAAGTTCACCGTTTATTCGTTACACGAGGCTAATATCAAGTATGCAAACATCTCAATAGGAGTAGTTATCTTCGTGTTATCTCGATCATTTAAAACGTTACTTGTATAAAAAATTAAAGTTTTGGTCCGAAGTTTAATTCAAAATGCATTTTTTATTTATTTTCTTTTTTTTCTGCAACGACATATATTAAGCAACGATATAATTTGCCTACGATGTAAATTGCCATTACCATTCTGCCTCAACCCACTATTTCTTTTGAATTGAATGTTCCAAGTCAGAACCATAGCAGTTAACATTTTTGGCTTCACATTCAGATCATATTGGTTATTTATTCTCTGTAAGTTTTTAACCATCTTTGAGTTTATGGTCTTCCAAACGTTTAGATGTGCGAAGAGATATAAATTGTCGAAGTAGGTACATGCAGAAACTAAATTCACAGTAACTTCGGTATTTAGTTATTTACGATGGCTTTGCAGCTTCTTTGTCATGATGCTCTTTGGATTTCGGCTCTTGACAATTCTGCTATACAATCTGTTACTACCCCCATTCAGTCAATGCCGGTTGTGGTGATTCTTCAATCTGTAATCTTCATTTAAGCTTCGTGCAAATGATATTCTTTCAAGAAAATGTTATAACTACGTATCAAGATATGGCGAAATGTTGTATCAGAGGACACTTATCATGCGTTCATGTATGTTTGGCTGCATACAATTGAATCATTATTGAAAATGAAATACAATGACTGGTATTTTTCCCCTATACTACTTTTTTTATTGTAGATTCCTAACCAAAATAATCAGATTACATATACACATTGAGTTTTATGACACGAACGAGGATTACAAAAAACATTCGGTCGCCTTATAGGATGATTGTTAAAATATACAGACCATCTTTTTGAAAGGATCTGGGTTTGCAGAATGTTTTGCGCTATGCACTACGTAAAAAACAAAAAGTAAAGGACAAAAATGAATATTTTGCAAGGTAATAACTGTTTTCAGTGTCATAACAACGACACACATAATAAAATGTTGAAAGTAGCTAAGGAAAATTAATAAAGCCGCCTTGTTTCTAAATAAGCTATTAAGTTTATACATAAATAGGGCCGCAAGTGTCTTCACCGAGATTTCGTGTTAAAATCAATATTTTTACATTTTCCCTCAAGTTATGAAAAACACTTTCAGGTCTTCTTCAAAAACCGGTAGATAGGTACTTACTGATACTATCATAACAGATTTTAACATAAACAGATTTACAAAAAAAAATGGTTTAAAATGCAAGAACTTGTATTATACCTATCATACTGATTTTCAACTCCAAATGTCTGTCGTAAGTAAGAACTAGGAATGAAAAAAAAACAAAAAAAAAAAAAAGGTTTACTTCAACCCCGTAAGGCATTTATCAGTTGCTTCCATACGGCAATATGATTTCATCAGAATATTGTGACATATTGTGTACCTGTTTCTTACTGCTGCCATATATTAGTTTTTTAATATGCTAGTGATTTCTGTAATTTTAATTTTTTGTTTACTTTTATTCGTCCCGCTTTTGAATGAATAGTGCTTCAGTAATAATACGTCAATCAAACAAGAATAAGAAGAACAAAAACCGGAAGTAAAAGAAATGCAGACTGTAATTCACTGATGTCCGTCGAACATTTAATACAAGCATTCAATTATCTTACCTGTTAAACAAGGTATATTAATCAATAACTGGAACTATAAAATATATTTTTCCTAAATTAGATCAATTAATTACTGATTTACCGAGATCAGTGTAAACCGGATGTACATATAAATACATGTAAATACCAAGATTAATTATTGAATTTATTTCCGAGCAAAATGGACAGGATGTTCCATTAATTAGTTTCAATTTACAAAAACGATGTTTCTTAACGTTTAGAAGGTCCGAGCTGTTTTTGGAATTGTGTAACACGGTTTTGTCACTTATTTTAGATTCGCAGTTTTTACTTATAACAGCAGAGAACACACAAATGTGGGTCACTACTCATGTCCAGATGGTTTAGTGTGTTAGAAAACTGTCAATAAAACTATGAGAAAAAGAATTGTCAATTTTTCTCATTTGATAGTTACACACGTTTACAATTTTGGCTGCACACGGGATTCTTTTTCTTTTCATTCACCATGACGAACATATTATGAATTTAATAATTTTTTATCATAAGTTTTGATAATTTGGTCAAATTTTCAACAAAAAGTGAGGGATTAGTGTGCAAAAAATTCTTATATGTTGTAATGGATAAATCAGAGTAGTTCTTTTAACGGGCAAGATTTAATGCCCTTGACATATTTGTGGGGTTTGTGTGACATTGTCTGACGTCTTGATTCTGGAAAAATTCTGGAATAAAGAACAATTATGCCTGAAAATGCCAATTTTATCGATAACTACCTAATAGTATAACAAGAAAGTCAATCGGGAGAAGCAAGAAGGGGAAATTCATTACACTTTCTCTAATTAAACAAGCGATTAAGAGAATAATGTTACGAATATTATAATGGTAAAACTCGTCCTTACAGAAAAGAAATTCTGAAGGAAGTTAAGCCTTGGCTTTCTTTATTTTGGTTGGTCCCGATACCTCTGAATAAGTGAGGTAGTGTGAGAGCTGGTCTCTCGGATATAAAAATCCCGTTAAAAGAACATTAATTCCTGAATTCCTAGGACTTTAGTTCTAAATTCCGAAAATGGCAATGCATTCAACTGATTCTGTTAAAAATTAACCCTCAATTCTGGCTACATACAACGGATAGTCCTTGTGTCCCGCAAAAAACCCTTTCCCCTCTCCGTTTCAATGTGTCCTTAACGTGACGAATATGAAAACTCCTTTAGTTAAGCGATAAATATAGTGCAAATAAAGGGAATGGTTATAGATTAGGGTTGCATTACAGCTAAATGTCGCGTATTGAGAAAATGCCCCTAAGATTAAGTTTATCTTGGGCCTGTATTTAAGATCAATTTACTACATGCAAAGTCAGGGATTTTCAGTGCCCGTACGTTCCGTTCCTTAAAACATACCTCAATAGCTCACATTAGTCTGTGATGCAAGGTATAATGTACCAAGTCGGGAACTTTGCTGATACATTTTTTCTTATTTTTTTTTTTCTTTTGACATTCTGTNCCCCCCCCCCCCCCCCCCCGACATACGATAAAAATGTTTTCTGAAAGGCTACAAATCGTTTTGCTAATGATGTCGTTTGTTTTTGGACGAAGAACGAATGAATAAAACAATACTTGCATAACAATGTATGAATCACCTTAAATGCTAAACAGCGACTCGTAGTTATTTGTAAACAAAGGCAGCATTACTTAGAATTCTTCTGGTAGGTTCGACGCATGGTAACAAGGTTAAATTACAAAGTAACCAGTAGACTTCGCTGGCGTTGAAACCCGATACTCTTGATTTAGGTGATTTCATCTATGGTTTTAATTTGGGCCCGTGTTGTTCACCCGTATGTGTGTATCCTTTTTTTTCTTTTGCGTACATATGTGATGTCTTAGTATCTGTGTTTCCGATGTTGCAATTGTTTTGGGTTATTCCTTTTAAACTGACAGTGCAGTACTAATTAAAAGACGAATTTTGAAGATACCATTTAAAAGTTTATTGATTTAGAAAACAACGGCAGAAGAATACCAAAGGAACAAAGAACAAAATAACATAAAATCAAAGTCCAGAGACAAGACAAGTAAGAACACCAGAGGACGAAAGATCAAAGACACATAACACCCACAAAACTACAAATACAACATTAAAAAGTAAAGCACTAACAGTGTGAATTCTAAAAAAAACAGAGTGACATCAGGTGCCCCGGAAGGGTAAGCATATTCTGCTTGTATACAGCAACCTCACATTGTCAGTGACTGTCACTGTTAGAGTATTTGAAATTCAAATCTCTCAGGACATACAAGTATATAAACACCAGAAGTATAAGATATATATCAAAAGTCGTTAAAGGTATAAAAGTACCAAGTTTTGTTAAATCATTCGTACAGTTTCTAATTACTAATAATTACATGCTGTGTAAAGAGACTATAAGTTTGAGTTTACATGATTGAAGAAAAAATGTTGATAGGGAATTTAATGGAAATATACATGTCAGTCCGAACACATAACAAAATATTATGAACGGTTATCTTTAATTGCTAATGTGGCCAAATTTCAGAAAATAGTTGCATAAAATTGGATTAACTACACTTCTGAAACAATCCCTGTATATATTTTTATGTCAGGTACTTAGCAACTACAAAAACTGTAATATTTTAGATTGCATAGAGAGCTCTTTGAGCCCAGTTTAATTCTAAAACAAATTGAAGAGCCAGTAATAATCTATGTAAAAGTTTCACGGAAAATATCTTCATCTGTGGATCGTATTAAGGATGTTCTCCGAAAGAGGAAAACTCAACAATCTTGATAGAAAAAGAATTGGTTTATATAGACAACTGATATCAACAATACATTCGAGGCTTTAAATCAAAGAATCCCTATTGTAAATGCTTTGCTTTAAAAAATATTGCTTGATGCATATTTAAATTATATAATTCTTAAAATGCCCAGTTTATATATTTTTTGTATTCTGTTTCGCCAAAAATAACGAAAAAGCTAAAACATGAATTAAAATTGTCATTATATATTTTAAAAAGGCTGTTTATCGCAGGTGATCCTGAAAATACAGGCTTTCGAGATAGTGCTGAAATGGACTCACAGTGAAGATCATCCTTTTGTAGAGTGTTTTAGAGAAGGAGTGATTTTTAATGATTTCAGCATTTGTAATGTTTAAGTATAAAAAGCCATTATTATCTCCCGTAAAATCACACGCAATCACTCCTTATGTGCACACGTGGTTAGATCAGCTCCGGCCGAAGACTATTAAAACAACAGACAATTACAGGTAATATACATCGGCAAACGAATACCGAAACAAATATGATGAAGCGGAAATTCAAAAATCAAAAATCCGAAACTTAGGCAATTTATATCCAACATGAAATGAGACAACATGATACGCCGCAAAACTAAAGCACTTGCAGTGTATTACCTACAAAAACTTGAGGTATCATCAGGTGCTCCGGGAGGGTAAGCTTGATCTGATAGTAACATTTAAGATAAGCTCTCATACCTGGTTTGATTGTAACGAACTCTGTGTTTATTATGCGAAGAGTTACGTTCCAAATAACCATTTTTTGCTGGTTATTTTGTTCCAAATAACCATTTTTTTGATATACCGTTACAGGAAAGTTATACTTTGCCGAGATGATAAACGAAAAGGCAAAGGCGAAAGATTTCTCAGAAAATAAGTTTTTGCTCATAATTCGACCGATGAGCAACTATCCACTGATGGTTGCAGACATCCAGATTCGATGGAAACTAACTCCACGCCAAACGTCATTTGCCTGCTGTGTCCCATAGCAATGACTCAGATTTTGTCATATATAATTATTTTGGCAATTGTTTTGTTATTAAAATGAATATAATGTGCTTAATGTGCTAGTGACAAAGGGAATACAACTTTATCTGTCACATCAATCCTCATTTCCTTGCTTAAAGGACTCAATATAAGGTCCTTTGCTATGGGACTAATATTCAGGATGCAACTATTTAAAAAATATTGGCATTTGTATTGATCATGCATAGTTCACTAGAAAAAGGCATAGCAAAGGATTTATCGATATCGTAAATATTAAATCCGCGTACACGATTTATGTCGTTAATTTTGTACCTTTCAGCAAAGGATAAGTGGTTTGCTTAAATAGCAGTGGAAACCGAATGTGAGGCGTCATTTGGAGTCAATTTAGTTTTTTTTTATATTGTGATAAAACAAGTCTATTATAGTTAATGCACTACAAAACTGACGATGAGAATAAAGAAAATAGCATGTGTAACCAGTAAGGCAAACGAGACGCTGTCAAAACCAACAGATATGCTCGACAAATGTTATATTCAATATACGTTCGTCGATTACATCAGCGATAATTATAACATAGCTCAAGCATTAAAATTCTTTGAATATGATTTGTACAAATCTTTAACAATGTTTTCAGAAAAACAATTCTGCTTAAAATATGTGAAATAGAGGTAGTTTGACAATCTAGTTCTATATAACGGTTATTTACTAAAGGGTATTTCCCAAGATCTACCTCTCGAACAGGATTTGCAATACTTGGTGCAAAATTTACAAATTGACTTAGGGACTTGCAGCTCATCAAAATATAAAGAACCCCACCTTCATAAAGTTCGCTCAAAAAGGAGCTTAAATCACGCTGCTTTTCGCCATAAATCTTGTCAGGCATTAAATAATTTGGACAATAACCACAGTTTACAAAATTCATCAGCCGTTTTGTGAACTGTTGGAAGCACGACATTAAGTTTTTCTGCGTCCAGAAAGAAGAATCCAGCTCCCCAAATACCCAAAACAAAGCTGTCTTCATACAGTATGAACAAAGCACATTTTCTAAGTTAGGAATACTTTCAATGATTTCTTTAAGCATAAATTTCACGAGAGCGTATCAGAAAAGTTGTGGATGATTTAATGACTGTATTAACTTTTTTCTCCAATCTAGAAGGAAATTCTTCATTCCTTAGATGATCCGCTCTCTTTCCCACCTATAGGTACAAATAGTATCCCCTTTCTCACTATCGTAGATAACAGATCACCAGTGGGCCAATCACAAGATCGATGTCTTATTATCCAGCCCGATGCTTCTGGTGGCGAGTCAGGACAATGTAAACAATAAGCTATATCCAATGAGTCGTCAAAACATGATATACAAGGACCGTGCATTAAAAAAAAAGTTTCCTGAAGTAGGCTTATCCTAGCTGAAGCCTGATAACGAAAACAATGCTTAACTTTGTTGGTTGAGAAGACTTTTTCATTATTCGTTTCGGTCTCTGTTGCAAATTTCAAAAGGCTATTAAAGCTTTCAAACAATTCTAGGGGCTGATCATTATTTTGAGATGAACATATCTTAATTCTGCAATATCCTGGTTGTGAATTTCCAATATCATAGCACAATAGATGAGAGTTATTTGTTGTATTACTATGGGATTCAACCTTGATAGATAAAGCCAGCATCAAATCTAAATCACTGCTAGCAAAATCTAATCCCTCTGCCTTACTTCCACTACTTATCAGAGTTTTATAATTATGTCCTGTGTTTATACAATCATCATATTCCTTGAAAAACCAACGTCTGGCTGCAACTCTTTTCTCCGACCCTACAAATTCACATAAGTAATCATATTATTTAATTGATAAAGATTCTTCTGTTTCCATTCTTTCTGTAAACATAGACAAAACATTATATTGTAACTGCTTTCGGAGCTGTATGATTTTTTCTAGGCATATGAGGTGTTAAGTACAAAATATACACTTGGTATATAAATGTAGAATATTCGTATTTTCAGAGCCAAAATTTGAACTTTAGAAGCATTATGCACAAAAGTGTGTTGGTGAAAGTGTAGTATTTAGCTTTAATCATTGCTTTCCAACTGTGAACTACGAAAGACTCTGATTCTACGGATCTGCCAGATCACTCCTTTAAGGTAGTACGGGAGTTTAAAATTGCGCATCATTCTTGCGCATGTGACAGAAAAATGGAATTCATTATGGGAACGTCGCCGAAAGCATTTTCAATGTCTTATAATAGTTAAGTTTCATGAAATATGGCACTTTAATGCGTAACCATGCAGAATAACTCCAGTTCAATTAAGGGGAGATACTTTGTATAGAAATAATAGGGAAAAATCCCAAAAATGCAATTTCCGATGCGCATCGTGTACTGTACAATAATGATTTAAGTGATAATTTCAGTGATTTTTGAACTTTTGAAAACAAACAGCCCTTAAATATCTCAGGCATTCCAAATAAAAAATATTCCATATTTATGACCAAGAGTATACGTAATGTTTAATTTCAAGTAAAAATACAAAAGATTAATTAAAACCACCTAAGGTAAGATTTAGAAAATTAAAAAAATAAAAGAAGAATTATTCATCATGTCCCCCGGTGTCCTGCAAAAATGCAATTCCGAAGTCTCAATTTCTGAGACTTCGTCGACTCTGCAGTGACGAACAAGATTTCTCAGTGCAGTGTCAGAAGATGGCTTCATTTTTCCGAAAGAGGGGATATCCAAATAAGGTTATCAACAAGGCTCTGGACTCCGTTACCAAAGAGAACAGGTGCAACATACTACGACCAATGCAGCGTTCTACTGATGATCGTGTCCCTCTGGTCCTAACATATCATCCCAACAATGATGCGATACAAAATATCTTACTCAAGAACTTTAAATCAATTGTCTTGAAGGATCCTTTGATGGCCGATGTTTTCACATCCCTTCCTTTGACAGCCTTCCGAAAAGGGAAAAGCATAGGTCAGCATCTCGTCAAGAGTAATTTCAAAGGTGGTCGCAACAGGAAAAAACATGATTATTCCGGTACCAGAAGATGTAACCGGTCAAGATGTTCCACTTGCCCTTTTACATGGGAAACTAGCGAAGTCCGGGGCCCCAACAATACCTTCCGGATTAACAACGGTTTTTCTTGCATAACCGAAAATTTAGTTTATGCCATCAAATGTAAACGCTGTTCTATGGTGTACGTCGGAGAAACTTGTCGACGCCTCGGTGATCGTTTTGTTGAGCACTTACGCTCCGTTAAGAAACAGGATGATTGCCCAGTCGGCAACCATTTTCGAAGACCACATCATAATGAACTCGACATGCAAGTCACCGTTCTGGTCCAGACTGACAGTGGTGAAAAATCCAGACAGTTTTTAGAACAACGCATCATACACTTTTTGGGCAGTATTCGCCCAAAAGGTAGGAATGTAAAAAAAACAGTTCTATTCCTAATTATTTTCATCTGTCTGTCATATCTCATCTGGTCTTTTACTACTACTTTTATTATCATTTTAATTATTTACATTTACAAATTTAAATACACTTCTCAATAATAACATTTACATTGTGTACCTTTATTTACTATCCTGTTATCGATTAGGTTCAAGATCAGCGTGTTTACAATTCAGTCACGCATGAACTTCACTGAGGAGTTTTATTTGCCATTTGTGTTGGACACGTCCACTTCTTACTTTCCTTGGCCCTGTACACCACTGATGAAGGTCTTAGCGACCGAAACGTTTGGCCCCTTCTTTTTACTTTTTAAGCTTTTTATGGTATTTTTTCATTATTATTTGTTTTAGACATTTTTTACCTTTTAATGGTGGCTCACCACACCTATATATTTTTTAATTTATCATACTACTTGTAGCCCTTGTGCAACACTTAGTTTCATTTTCATTTCATATAAAAAATGAAACGTTTGTATGACATTTTCCCCCCAAAAGGGAAAACAACATGCGCTCTGCATGAAAGGGAAATAGAACATCCCCTTGCAAACCTGTTCAAACAATTTGATATTTTACTTTTAATCCTGTTTGGAATTTTTTTTATCAAATCTGGTTCATGTACATTCCTTGTAAAAATACATGATTGTGTATCACTTAACAAAACTTAAGAAATGAAAATTCCGGGTAAATGTCAATATAAATGATAATTAAAACCTGAAATACTCCATTATAAAGGGCGTCAAGCCCTTTTATATGTAGAGAGGTTGTTTTTAATGATAGAACTTGATACACTGATCAAGAAAATCTGCCTGGTTTTTCTGTTGTTTCGTATGATTAATTTTGTTTTAGCAGATAATTGAGAAGGTATGCAGAATAAAAATATTAAGTAGATAAAAAAAAAATATATTTTTCACTGTAAAACTTTTTGAATGCAACCTACTGTATTGATATTAAAATTTAGATAGCTTTATCTTCGTATCCAAAAATGACCAATGGGATTACATGTAGCAGACGACATTAGGGGTCATTGAAGGTTTTACAAAATTAAGTATGACGATCCTGAACTTAAGAAATGCAACATTTACAGAATATTAATAGTGACATTCCCGAACTTATTAAATATGACATTTTCAAAATAATTGTGACCTTCCCGAATTTATGAAATGTGACTTTCCTCTTGACGCCCTTCCATGGGTTGTTCTTATTGTCATATTACAATGTTAATGGGGATAATAACAAAATAACCGAACAGAGTGGTCAAGAGCCGAAGTCCATGAGACAAAAAGACATTTCAGGTGGAAACCACCGGCAAAATTGTCGATCGCAATGATCCTGACTAGGCACAGGCATTTAAAAAGAAATGGTGGGTTAAACCGGTTTATCGGCTAGCCAAACCTCCTCTTCTAGTGCGGTAGTGTCCGTTAGCAACTCAACATGTTTATTTATTCCACATCCTTCCATTGTTTATTTAATCATTTGGCAGAATACCGATAAATTCCTTTTAATTTAAACACCTGAAAAGTGTATACGGAAGTGTTGGGAAAGTAACATAGGTATGACCGAAAAAGGCAGTAAGTCTCGAGTGCGTTAACTTCACATGTAAAGTGCACCGTTTTTCGACCATGCGTCGAGATTAATGAATAAACTATGAGTTAAATTAATTAAGATTTGTCTTGTAGATCTTAACAGGCATAGGAAGGATCAATTTGAGCCAAGTTTTATGAAATATTGTTTTCATTAATTCAGTTTGAACTTTAAATTTATCACGACTATCCTTGTAAGATGTCAATACAAATATTATAAGAGTTTTTCATAGCAAATGTTGCATCATGAAATTTCAATTCTCATAATATAAACGAGCGTTGTTACGGATGTAACGGATATGAACATGAATGAACCTTTGATTGTAAAGATTCATTTCAAGTTTTATTTTCATAACAAAACACTTGCAAAATAATTATAGATGACAAAATCTGAATAAGAGTAATTGTTTTGGGACCCATAAGGCAAATGACGTTTGGCGTTGAGTTAGTTTCCATCGAATCTGGATGTCTGCTACCATCAGTGAATAGTTGCTCGTCGGTCAAATTATGAGCGAAAACTTGTTTTCTGAGAAATCTTTCGCCTTTGCCTTTTCGTTTATCATCCCGGCAAAGTATAACTTGCCTGTAACGGTATTCCCCCTGCAGAAAAATGGTTATTTGGAACGTTACTCTTCGCATAATAAACATAGAGTTCATTACAATCAAACCAGGTAAAAAAGATTATCTTAAATGTTACTCTCAGATCAAGCTTACCCTTCCGGAGCACCTCAAGTTTTTGCAGGGTTTTCACTGCAAGTGCTTTAGTTTTGTGGCGTATTTCTTCTGTCTTTGTCATGCTGTCTCAATTCATGTTGGCTATGAATTGCCTTAGTTTCGGATTTTTGATTTTTGAATTTCCGCTTCATCATATTTGTTTCGGTATTCGTTTGCCGATGTATATTACCTGTAATTGTCTGTTGTTTGAATGGTCTTCCGCCGGAGCTGATCTATTCACGTTAGGAGTGAATGCTTGTGATTTTACGGGAGATAATAATGGCTTTTTATACTAATACATTACAAATGCTGAAATCATTAAAAATCACACCTTTTCTAAAACACTCTACAAAAGGATGATCTGCACTGTGAGTCCATTTTAACCCAATCTCGAAAGCCTGTATTTTCAGGATAACCTGCGATGAGCAGCTCTTCAAAATATAAAATGACAATTTTAAACAATGCTTTAGCTTTCTTGTTGTTTTTGACAAAACTGAATACAAAAAATATATAAACTGGGCATTTTTTAAATTATTTTATTTAAATACGCATCAACCAATAGTTTTTTTTTTGTTTTTAGCAAAGCATTTACAATAGGGATTCTTTGATTAAAAGCCTCGAATGTATTGTTGATATCAGTTGTCTATATAAACCAATTCTTTTTTTATCATGATTGTTGAGTTTTCCTCCTTTGGAGAACATCCTTAATACGATCCACAGATGAAGATATTTTCCGTGAAACTTATTCATAGATTATTACTGGCTCTTCAATTTGTTTTAGAATTAAACTTGGCTCAAAGGGCTTCTATGCAACTTACAATATTATGGCTTTTGTAGTTGCTAAGTACCTGACATGAAAATATACACTTTTTTACCCTTTTGTGACCATTTAGGGCTTGCTATATGGTTTGAGGTTCCTCACTGTGTTGAAAACCGTACGGTGACCCCTAGATGCGTTGTTTTTGGGTCGTTTTAACCTGGATATTTGATGTTGTCTCCTTGACATTTACCCCATTTCCTTTCTCTTTCATAGGAATTGTTTCAGAAGTGTAGTTAATTCAAATTTTTTTTCAACTATTTTCCGAAATTTGGCCACATTAGCAATTAAAGATAACCGTTCGTCATATTTTGTTATGTGTTCGGACTGACATGTATATTTCCATTAAATTCCATTTCAACATTCTTTTCTTTTATTTTAGATATGTTGCTTGTAAGCTTAAACTTATAGTCTCTTTACACAGCATGTAATTATCAGTAATTAGAAACTGTGAGAATGATTTAATAAAACTTGGTACTTTTATACCTTTAACGACTTTTGATATATATCTGATACTTCGGGTGTTTATATACTTGTATATCCTGAGAGATTTGAATTTCAAATACTCCAACAGTGACAGTCACTGACAATGTGAGGGTGCTGTGTACTAGCAGGACATGCTTACCCTTCCACAGCAACTGATGTCACTCTGTTTTTTAGAATTCACACTGTTAGTGCTTTACTTTTTAATGTTGTATTTGTAGTTTTGTGATGTTATCATGTTCTTTGTTCCTTCGGTATTCTTCTGCCGTTGTTTTCTAAATCAACAATCTTTAAAATGGTACCTTCAAAATTCGTCTTTTGCTGAGGTAAATTAGAACTGCACTGTCAGTCTAAAAGAAATAACCCAAAACAATTGCAACATCTGAAACACAGATACTAAGACCCAAATTAAAACCATAGGTGATATAACCTAAATCAAGAGCCTCGGGTTTCAACGCAAGCGAGGTCTACTGGGTACTTTGTAATTTAACCTTGTTACCATGCTACCTTGCTACCAGAAGGATACTGAGTAATGCTGTCTTTGTTGACAAATAACCACGACTCGCTGTATATCATTTAAGGTGATTCGTACATTGTTATGCAAGTATTGTTTTATTCATTAATAAAGGTAAGTTAGATTTCTCGAAAACAAAAATATCAATTTCTTCGTTTTTCGTCCAAAATTAAACGACATCATTAGCAAAACGATTTGTAGCCTTTCAGAGAACATTGTTATCGTATGTCAGGGGGGGGGGGGGGGTATTAACCAAATTACCGAACAGAATGGCCAAAAAAAAATTACCATCAGAAAAAATGTATCAGCAATGTTCCTGACTTGGTACATAAATAAGTATACCTTGCACCACGGAAATGTGAGCTCTTGTGGTATGTTTTAAGGAACGTACGAGCACTGAAAATCCCTGACTTGGCATGAAGTAAATTGATCTTAAATACAGGCCCAAGATAAACTTTACCTTAGGGGCATTTTCTTAATACGCGACATTTAGCTGTAACGCAACCCTAATCTATAACCCTTCCCTTTATTTGCACTTTATTTATCGCTTAACTCAAGGAGTTTACATGTTCGTCACGTTAAGGACACGTTAAAACGGAGAGGGCATTAAAGGGCTTTTTTTGCGGGACACAAGGACTACCCGTTGTATGTAGCGAGAATTGAGGGTTAATTTTTAACAGAATCAGTTGAATGCATTGCCATTTTCGGAATTTAAAACTAAAGTCCTAGGAATTCAGGAATTCATGTTCTTTAAACGGGATTTTTATATCCGTGAGACCAGCTTTCATTCAATCTCACACTTCCTCACTTATTTAGAGGTATCGGGACCAACCAAAATAAAGAAAGCCAAGGCTTTACTTCCTTCAGAATTTCTTTTCTGTAAGGACGCGTTTTACCATTATAATATTCGTAACATTATTCTCTTAATCGCTTGTTTAATTAGAGAAAGTGTAATGAATTTCCCCTTCTTGCTTCTCCCGATTGACTTTGTTGTTATACTATTAGGTAGTTATCGAAAAAATTGGCATTTTCAGGCATAATTGTTCTTTATTCCAGAATTTTTCCAGAATCAAGACGTCAGACAATGTCACATTAACCCCACAAATATGTCAAGGGCATTAAATATTGCCCGTTAAAAGAACTTCTTTGATTTATCCATTACAACATATAATAATTTTATGTACACTGATTCCTCACTTTTTGTTCAAAATTTGACCAAATTTATCAAAACTTATGATAAAAAGTTATGAAATTCTTGATATGTTCGTCATGATGATTGAAAAGAAAAAGTATCCCGTGTGCAGCCAAAATTGTAAACGTGTGTAACTCTCAAATAAGAACATTGACCTTTCTTTTACTCATAGTTTTATTGACAGTTTTCTAACACACTAAACCATCTGGACATGAGTAGAGACCTACCTTTGAGTGTTCTCTGCTGTAATAAGTGAAAACTGCGAATCTAAAATAAGTGACAAAACCGTGTTACACAATTCCAAAAACAGGTCGGACCTCCTAACATTAAGAAACATAGTTTTTATAAACTGAAACTAATTAATGGAACATCCTGTCCATTTTGCTCGGAAATAAATTCATTAATTTATCTTCTTATCTATTTATATGTACATCCGGTTTACACTGATGTCGGTAAATCAGTAATTAATTGATCTAATTTAGGAAAAATATATTTTATAGTTCCAGTTCCAGTTATTGATTATTATACCTTGTTTAAAAGGTAAGATAAATGAATGTTTGTATTAAATGTTCTAATGGCATCAATTAATTACTGTCTTTATTTCTTTTACTTCCGGTTTTTGTTCTACTTATTCTTGTTTGATTGACATATTATTACTGAAGCACTATTCATTAAGAAGCGGGAAGAATGAGAGTAAACAAAAAATTAAAATTACAGAAATCACTAGCATATTAAAAAACTAATATATAGCAGCAGTAAGAAACAGGTACACAATATGTCACAATATTCTGATGAAATCATATTGCCGTATCGAGTATCGAAGCAACTGGTAAATGCCTTACGGGATTGAAGTAAACCATTTTTTTTTAATTTATTTTATTATTATTATTTTTTTTAATTTTTTTTTCATTCGTAGTCCGTACTTACGACAGACATTTAGAGTTGAATATCAGTATGATAGGTATGATACAAGTTCTTGCATTTTAGTCATATTTGTTTGTAAAACTGTTTATGTTCAAATCTGCTATGACAGTATCAGCAAGTATCTATCTACCGTTTTTTTTTAAGAAAACCTGAAATTGTTTTTCATGAATTGAGGGAAAATGGAAAAATGATGATTTAACACGAAATCTCGGTGAAGACACTTACGGTCCTATTGATGTATGAACTTATGGCTCATCTAGAAACCAGGCGGCTTTATTAATTCTTCCTTTGCTACTTTCAACATTTTATTATGTGCGTCGTTGATATGACACTGAAAACAGTTATTACTTTGCAAAATATTAATTTTTGTCATTTACTTTTTGTTTTTACGTAGTGCATAGCGCAAAACATTCTGCAAAATCAGATCCTTTCAAAAAGATGGTCTGTATATTTTAACAATGATCCTATAAGGCGACCGAATGTTTTTTGTAATCGTCGTTCGTGTCATAAAACTCAATGTGTATATTTATTCTGATTATTTTGGTTAGAAATCTACAATAAAAAAAGAAGTATAGAGAAAAAATACCAGCCATTGTATTTCATTTTCAATAATGATTTAAATGTATGCAGTAAAACATACATGAACTCATGATAAGTGTCCTCTGATACAACATTTCGCCATATCTTGATACGTAGTTGTAACATTTCCTTGAAAGAATATCATTTTGCACGAAGCTTAAATGAAGAACACAGATTAAAAAATCAACACAACCGGCATAAACTGAATGGGGGTAGTAACAAATTGTATAGCAATATTGTCAAGAGCCGAAATCCAAAGAGCATCATGACAAAGAAGCTGCAAAGCAATCATAAATAACTAAATACCGAAGTTACTGTGAATAACTAAATACCGAAGTTACTGTGAATAACTAAATACCGAAGTTACTGTCAATTTAGTTTCTGCATATACCTATCTCGACAATTTATGTCTCTTCGGTGCACATAAAATATAAACTTTTGGAAGACCATAAACTCAAAGATGGTTAAAAACGTATAGAGAACAAACAACCAATATGACCTGAATGTGAAGCCAAAAATGTTAACTGCTATGGTTCTGACTTGGAACATGCAATTCAAAAGAAATAGTGGGTTGAGGCAGAATGACAATGGCAATTTACCTTGTAGGTAAATTATGGCGTTGCTTAATATATGTCGTTGCAAAAAAAAAACAAAAATAAAAAATGCATTTTGAATTACACTTCGAACTGAAACTTCAAATTTTTATACAAGTGACGTTTTAAATGATCGAGATAACACGAAGATTACTACTCCTATTAAGATGTTTGCATACTAGGTGCTAGTTTCGTGTAACGAATAAACGGTGAATTATACACTATTTGAGGACAATTGAATTTTGAAATTCAAGTCGCACTTTTTGTCGTAACCTTTAGAACTTAGATGACGATTTCCGTAAGAGTCAAGATGTAAGTTAAAAAAGATGTAAATCTAGCAGTTTCTGTTGTTCCATTTAACTCTAATTCTGTAGGATATATTGATGAAATCAATTTAGCAAAATTTTCGGTTTAATAGAAAAAAAATATCGCGAAACTATCTTTAAGTAAGACTGAAGGATGAAGTATCAGTTATTTTATTAGCTTTTACGAGTCCCTGAATAAATCAGTATCGTTGTAGTATAAGAGCAAGTCTACGAGTATGTGAGCAGAATTAGTATCCAATGCTGTACCAACTTGCTGTTGATACATAACACCTCTAAATGTAACAAATATATTATTAATAAGAACGATTTAGAATTCAAAATATATCGTGAATTATCTTTATCAACTGACGAGACTACAGACAATCAACTTTTACGAGTCCCTGAATAAATGAGTATCGTTGTAGTATAAGAGCAAGTCTACGAGTATGTGAGCAGAATTAGTATCTATTGTTGTACCAACTTGCTGTTGATAAATAGCACCTCTAAATGTAACAAATATATTATTAATAAGAACGGTTTAGAATACAAAATATATCGTAAATTATCTTTATCAACTGACGAGACTACAGACAATCAAAGTACAGAGCACTGCAATTCGGTTTTCCCTGTGGCGTTGTAAAAAAATGTTGCATAGTTTCAAATAAAAGACAAAGAGAAAGAAAAAGAGACGAGTATAATTTTTATGATAAATTGTGCATGCATATTATATGTACCAGACTTTGCTTTCAATTGAATAATTTTGTTATGTTCTTACCGATAGTACTCCATCCTGGGAGTCCATCAAAATCTTTGACCAAAATTGGTGAAATATAGGACCTTTTTGATAACCGCTTTGAATGGTTAATTGGCGATTACTCAGTTAACTCAAGTATGTTTACAAAATGACACGTGAAACAAAATCAGTTCATTCGAGTAAAACACAATTTTGTAATCATTTTCAATATTTCTAATACATTTTGGTTTCAAATCGAAAACATCGCAGATAACGAGTACAGGAAGATTGAATATATTTATAATGTTAGTTTTTTTTTTTAATTATATCAACAAATATCCCCTTCATATGTGCATAAGAAACCATTCACTTGTACTATGCAGTATTTGTCCGATTTTCAAGTATTTTGAAAATTATAATCGAAGCCTTAAAATGGTTATTACATCTATTTTCTACTAGGTACACAATATAGGATCCCATTTATCGTGCTTCATGATCATAGGTAAAGTTACGTCGAGATAGGTATTTCATATCGAGTTACGTTATTTTATGGGATATCTCTACTAGTACATACTTATAATAAACCTTAAAATGTTATATATTAAGAAAATAATTAATAACGAGATGTAACCTTAAAACACACTTGATAACATATACTGAGGATAGTAAAAAAATGTCAAAATGAAAACTTAAGAAAACAACAAGAAATTAAAAAAAATGATGATAAATCTGGTGAATGTGATATAAGTATCCAAAGAAACATCTATAATTACACATGAGAACGCATACTTATAACTCAAGTATGTTTACAAAATGACACGTGAAACAAAATCAGTTCATTCGAGTAAAACACAATTTTGTAAACGGAATAGCCGTTGGCAAAAGTCTTTAGTGATTTTCAGGTACGTTAAATGCAATCCTTGCATCAGTTACCGTAACCTAAAGAGAAATAATTTAGCAATCCGTCAGTCGAGAACCATCAGTAATTTATTACTTAGGAATCCGTCAAAATTTTGTAGGATAAGTAATTTTCCTATTTGACGGACATTACGTGACTGACAGATTTCTAGCCATGGTTTTGAGTTCGTATCAGTAGTTAACTATGGCAAAAAGCCGTAGGTTTTCAAAAAACGTTTTTGAAAGCCTACGGCTTTTTCCCCATATCAACTACTATCTACGGGACTAACGAAAATAAGCAATTGTTATTTACTACAGTTGAGACGGGTAAAACGGACTAGATTCTTAATTCACTCACATTTTTTTCGTTGCTTGCGGTTTAAGC
>MJUU01051318.1:0-19559 GCA_002080025.1 Modiolus philippinarum | reverse complement strand
CTTTACATTTAGATCATATTGATTATTTTTTCTCTGTCAGTATTTAAATATTTTTGAGTTTATGGTCTTCCAAATGTTTCGATTTTATCTGCACTGAAGAGACATGGGTTGTCGAGGTGCGCGTATGCAGAAATTGAATTCACAGTAACTTCGGTATTTAGTCATGTGAAACTTTAGTTTCTTGTAAATTTAGATTCTGAATTATAATTTATTTCCATTTGTTAAGACCACATTTATGACAACATTTCTGGGCTTCAAATAAGAACCCCAAATCCATTGATACACAGAAGTGCACCTTATCATTTAAATCTTCCTGTCTGTTTTTGTTATTGTGTTGCATTTGGTCGATGCAACTGTTAAGTCGACTGATAATCCAATGAGAGCAGCCAGTCACTAAATGTTGTGTCTGTTTCTATATAACTGTATAGTTGAAACTTTTCATAATGTTTTTTGTAAGTCGTTGCTGGGCTTAAGTAAAAATGCTTCAATCTGTGCCACTTTAGGAGACTTGGGACGTTTCCCAATGCAAATTTATATTGATATTGTTGTACTAAAATTCTGGTTGCGTATTGTACATGGTGAATGTAGGCATCTGGTGAAGGAAGCTTATATTTCAGAAGTGAAACAAAACTCTGATTGGATTAAATATATTAAAAATCTACTTTCTAAAAATGGACTTTTATATATTTGGCAAAATCCCCGTGAATTCAATAGTGAATATGTTGTTTCTATTTTTACAGAAAAAATAACTGAACAGTATCAGCAAGTTTGGTTTTCTGAAATTCAAAAAAGCAATAAAGTTAAATCCTATGTGATCATTAAAAATGAGCTTACTAAGGAGGATTATCTTGACATTTATCTGAAAAACACCTCCTTAAAGCGATGAGCAGACTAAGAACTAGTTGTCATCCACTGAGAATAGAAACAGGGCGTCATTGCAAACCCCCTATGCCAAGAGAACATCGTCTTTGTTCAGTTTGTAATGTAATCGATGACGAAATACATTTTCTCACCTCTTGTAAAAAGTATGAATCTGACAGACTTGCACTCTTCAGTTTTGTCAATAACAAATCTTTTAAATATTTAAATTCCAAAGATAAATATATATTCTTAATGTCAAATAAAGTTCCAATAATTATTCTAAATACTGCAAGATTCATACATAAAAGTTTATATCTTGCCTGAAATATTGTGTATTGTCTACTAAAATCTTCTTTATTGTTTTCATTGTATAATTGTATTACTTTATCATTGTCAAACCTATTTTATGTATGTGGTTGAACAATAAATTATGTTTATGTTTAATATAAAAATAACCAGATGTTGTTGTTATTGTAGTTAAAAGTGTGGTAAAAGTATCACCTCATTTTAAGTCACGTCAGAATCACTATCAGTGAAAATTTGTCAAATGACAAATCATTTACTTGCGAATCTATAGAATCAGTCGCAGATCAAGGCAATTATAAAAGGGGGTCCAATTAGAAATGAAAGGAAATTTGTTAAGGTATTTCTTAGTAAAACATGTGAAATACATGGTTGTCCAAAAAAGGGGGTTCAATCCGCAAAAACACTACAGGATGTCAAGAAACTTAAACATGCGAGTGCTTCCTCCGGGTTTACTACTTACTTATTTCCAGATTTCTTACATTTCGAGGCCTGATCCTCCAAATAGATCACCAGCCACTGGCCACACATACCCAATGCGAATCTATTTTACGCAAAGCAAACAACAATGTGCATTATTTCAACAAATACTAGTACGGTAGCACTGCATAAAACAATATTATACAAGTAACGGTATATGTAAATTGTACATCGTGTAACATGAAATTCGATTATACGAACGCGTGTACTGCTTTCAAGGCCACTAGATTCTAATTACAAGGTACGGTAAAGCAATCAGTTGGAAAACCAATAGATCAAATGAACTAAAACTTAGCAGAATTGTTAAACAGCATTAAAATATAAACTTTTTTTATTTCCAGGTCGATCAGAAATTCATCATTTGAAAATTTATACTATTGCATGATGGGCAAAAATGTCTGTCCTTTGGCCAAAATAACATTTTCTTCCAAGAAACAAAACACCAAAATTAACAACAATTACTTCTCGCAATTAATTACCGTGCAAATTTTCACAGGTTTCTGCTCTGACATCTTAATTGTTTGTTGCAAATCGGAAATTCTTGATAACCGCCATGGCAGGTCTTGGTTTGACATATGACCTATGGGAAAACATCCCGGGAAAACATAAAGGGCTGCATCTTCTGATCCGTTTGATAGATCAAGTAATTTATCAGGATTTCCAACATAATGGTCCTCTGCCAGATGTATGATTTCTGTGCCGATCCAAAAATAAAGATGGTTGTCACCCCAAATCAAATCCGCAATGGCCGGTCCAAGGCCCAAGTGAAAAAAAAGAGATTTAGGCGATTGGCCAGGAACTCAATTTTATAAAACTACAGAAATGAGGAGCAGAAAATTTAAATACTGTGAATCAAAAATGGTAGAGTTACAGACGCCAAAGGACCAAAGCTTAAAGGAAGCAACAACATTATGATGACCAAAATAACTTGCTAGAGTGTAATTACTTTGTTCCAAACTAGAAATGCCATACTGCTGAAAAGAGATAGACAACTATATCATAGATTGATTGATTGATTGATTGATGTTTTACGCCAACTTCAGCAATATTTCAGCTATAAACTATATCATAGACATCTGTGGTACAGTAATGTACATGAACAAAAATTTACCAACGGGGAGAGGGATTTATTATAACCTCAGTTTACAAAGAGAAACATCAAAGACTTGTAGCAATAAGCAGAAGGGTATAAGAAACAAATCAGTTAAAATGGATATCAGTAAAGTTGAACTGAAACTATCATGCAATTCGATGCTTCGATAAACGACTCAAAGATTGTTTCCATTGCAATAACAAGCTGTACATGAGAACGTAACAAAACAAAAAGTCTTCATATTAAAGCTGAACATCGAAGTAAACATCGGAATTGTTAACATCCATTATAAGCGAGTGATGTAAAAAAACGGAATAGGCTACCGAAATGAGAATTTCGAAATCTTTAACTCTTGAAAACAACTCCATGATTGCCCTGTGATCGTTTTTATGTTGCGTTGTCTTTTGGTCCCTGTGTCGGGTAACGGATGATAGTGTTTGTAAGGGTATTTTGTCCAAGGTCACTATACACTTGTTGAGTTTGTTAATGAGACGACCATATATACACATATATAAAGTCTTTTTTTTTCAGTTTAATGCCCTAAACCAAAAGTGTCTTTGTAGATCCCGTCAATATGTAAGCGGAAAATATTTTTTCATGTTCATACACTTACAACCCGAAATGCCACACATAATAGTTTCAGCATTTATTTGTCTTAGAAAAATTATATTACCTCCGATAACTAAATAGTCCTGTTATTATGTTCCTGTTCTACGGTAAAGTGAATTTCTGTCTTACGATATTTCTTTACATATCTTGATAAATATACTGCTATCACCAAAATGACAATCAGAGCTATTCCATCAGCAGTAGTGATGTACAAAAACCACATCGTATGAAAATTGTCCATTAAATATCCTATCAATATAGGATTGATCATAGATCCAAGAGACGCACATACCATAAGGAGAGATGCAACCCTTCCTGCCACGGACATAAATTCCGCCTCAGTCCATAAAAATATTGACGGGAAAAAGATTGATACTGCAAATCCCATCAGTGGAAAAAATATCCAAATTCCAATGTAAAATTCGAATATAGTTGATAAAAACAATCCTAATTTTCCCAATATGAAAAGAATGGCATAAAAACGTAGTAATATGGACGATTTAAATTTCGGACCTATGAAAATAGCACTTACGCGACCGCAAGCAAACGACGCCCAGTATACAGATATAACGTATGATCCATTTGCTTTAGTCCAACCAAGTTGTTTTACAATAAAGGTGGAAAATAATCCAAAATAAGTGTCCTCCATTCCGTTGTCAATTCCTAAGAAAAGGCACATTAAAGCTAATACACAGCACTTTAGATTCAATGGCAATTTGTTCTCATTAGTTTTCGCTGGAGCGTTTTTAAATTGTATACCCCTGTTTTGATAAAACATACATAAAAATGGAATAGCTAACAATATGCACCATGCTGTTGATATAAGATACGCCTTGTAAAGCACAGATTCACGTAGGTGGCTTATAGTTGAATCACTGATATTAAATTTCTCCGTAAAATAAGAACAGTTGATATTCAGAGGAAACGATTCAAAAGTTTTATTCATTTTGCTATCAACGATTAATTGGAAAGTATTATTAGACTGCATATCCGAGCAATTTGCATTTGCATTGAAGTTTTTTGCAAATGGCTCTTCGGTCGTTTCTTGCATGAGAAATGGAGCTGTAGCGATAGGTGATAGGAAACCCCCGACTGCAAACATGAGATGGATAGTTTGCATGTAAGACTGAATTCTTTTTTCATCTTTAAACTTTACCATGAATACAGAATTTGCAGCTGAAATGAAAGAGAAAAGAACAATTTTGAGGAACGTCATTGCTACCACCTTTCTTGCAAAAAAAAGTCATTCACGCGAAATAGCAAAGCCCATTTTCTTTAGTAAAGGAAATTGTGTACTAATTTAAGATATCTTTTTCTAACAATTGTAAAATATTTATCTTACATAAATGCTAATATTGAGTTTTTATGAATAAATGTGCATACCATTAATTGAAATTGAACTGTTTTGCATGAATCAAAGGCCTACATTTATCCATTTTATACTCTAACAAATGTATCCACATTGACTTTACTTTTGTTCATTTGTATCATGTGAAAGAGAGCGTATTCCTGCTTTACTATTAAACAAGAGAAAAGCTGTCAGTGACAGCAAATCGGGTTTTCCTTTCCATGCCCAGAGGTAAACACTGAATATCCGAAATGTACACTATTTTGTTTACACTTGTACACTTCCTTTGAAAGTTTATATAAAAACTTTTTGTGGCTACATGCTGCTCCAGACAAATGGGGTATCCCGTTGGCATGCAGATACTCGACATAATAAATAAATTCAAGTGGAATTTTGGCATAAATTATCAAATGTCAAAATCAAAGCAAAATGCACATCTTTGACATATGAATACATTTTCTGCAATATATAAACCTTCCATTTTGAAAATTGTAGGAGATTTTTGGGTACTATGTAAAGAGATATGTGACAAAATTTGACAAAAATGACCAAGTTCAGCAACTGGTATTTCTGCTATAAATAATTAAAAATCAAAATCAAAGCATCATACACACCTCTTATATATGTACAAATTATCTGCAAATTAAAAACAAAATTCTACCTAAAAATGTATTTGCTCCAACAAATGGGGTACCTTATAGACATATAAAAAATAACAAAGTTCAACAACTAGTAATTTTGGCATATATTATCAAAAATCAAAATCATAGCTACATGCACAATTTTAATATATGGGCAAATCATCTGCAAAATATATACCTTCTATCTCAAAAACTGTAGGAGTTTTGCTCCGGACAAATTCGGTACCCTATAGGCAGATATTTGACATACAAACGACAAAGTATTTTGGCATAAATTGTCAAATATCAAAATCAAAGTAGCATGCACATCTTTGATGTATGTATCTGCAAAATATAAACCTTCTATCTCAAAAACTGTGGGGGATTTGCTCTAGACAAATGAGGTACCTTATTGGCAGATATTTGATGTAAAAAGTTCAACCACTCATAATTTTGGAATAAATAATCAGAAATTAAAATCAAAGTAACACCTTTGATATATGTACAAATGATCTACAAAATATAAACTTTTTATCTCAAAAACTCTAGGAGATTTGTTTTGGACAAATGATGTACATATTTTTACCAAAAACATTTGTCTAAATACAATATGTCTAGTTGAAAGATATTGCTGAGGTCAAGGAAGTGGCAGTGGCAAAACTTTCAGTTTACCTAAATTAAGATTTACACCCCAAGATCTCTACCTTAAATTTACTCGCCGTCGAGTAAAGACAACATTGTATACTTTTGTCGGGTTTTCAAGTCTGATATATCTACATTGTAGACATTTTACACATTGTGTTAGCTTAGGGTGTTAATCTTGACTTTACTATAATAAAATTTTTGTCACTTCCTTGACCGCAGCAATATGCAGTCGTGTTATGAGTTTAACTGTTGGTCAATCTTAAGCTCAACCTGCATTATGTCAGTCTTCACCAAGGTAACAAAAAAGTTTAACATTCATGCAGTCGTTCTTGCTTTTTTGTTGGCGCTATCAGAGCACTAGTGACCATGTTCAAGTCGGCATTATAGTGATTGAAAACATTGTGGCTAAAAACTGTTTTTTCTCATAACATAGTGACTTTCAAATCATTGGGTATATTTTTGTTCTCTGAATTGTCCTCGGAATTTGATATAGCTAAGATATGGGGAAGCGGAGCAATAACACTCAAGTCAGTTGTTCTCTATCAGCTATTACACATATTTCGGTTTATGGATTTCAAAATGATTTGACTTGGTCTTCACTAAAGAGACATAAGTTGTCGAAATTGCAGAAACTAAATTGGCAGTAACTTCGGTATTTTGTTATTTGCCCCAAATGGTGGTCACATACGATCTTTTAGACATGCAATATCCCATCTGATTTAACTTTTAAAATTTACATAGTTGATCCTGAATGGTTGATAGTAGTCAAACCTTGTTCCATTGCTTGGTTTTAAATGTATATAATTCTTATATGATTTGCATACTAGAAAATACGCTGATATGATTGGTTGAATTTACTTCCGGTAGCAATTTCTGAAGTCGTTTATTTTTCGATAGACGACGTTGACCGAACTACATTTAAGTTCACCTTATAAATTCATACGCCGAGTGAATCAAATAGAACAAAAACGTGTAATTGGCATCATAAAAGTAAGAATTTAATTACTTATCATCAAAGTAAAAGAATTATAAGGATTAAACACGTTTGAAAGGAATTTATAGGAGTATAAACGGGACCAAGTCACTCACAATCATATCATAAAAGCCCTTCGGACTTTTATTTGTTTGCCGGTGAGTTAATTGGTCCCGTTTATACTCCAATAAATTCCATTAAAACAGTGTTTAATCCTATAGTGTAAGAACTTCGTCTCATGCCCTTTTACTCCATATCCCTTCATTGTTTGTGCAAGACATTTATATTTTTAACTTACTAATATGTCAATTGAAACATGCATAAGCATGAGCCATACATGTAATATTTACTTACCCGTATCAAGAACTCCAAAACCCGTTCCTTTAAGAATGTGCATGAATATCATCACTCCGTATATGGAACACCATGGAATTAAACCAGAGGTCACACCAAGCGCCAATAGTCCAACGGACAGCAGCAAAAATGGGTTAGTTCGCTCATATATAACCCCAGTAAACGTAGTACCAATCAAATAACCAATAAATGTTGACGTCAGAAAAAACGACGCTTCATCTAACCTGGATCCTGTTATTTCTTTCAAGTCCAAAAGAGACGGACCTAATTGACCAATTACCCAGCCCTAAATACAAAAAAAAACATAGCAAAAAATGACTTTCTGTGTTCATATATTTACCAAAAGTCATTAGGATATAATTATTTACAGCTTTGGTACAAAAGAAGGAATCTAAACATTTTACATTATACATGATTTTTTAGTATATTTGCACTATAAGAGGTATGGATACTTCCCTTTGATTTGTTCATTTAGCATATCAACTTTTCATACTATCAAAACAGGCCATGTTTCGTACATTTTCACGACAGAATCGGTTCTAATGCATTTATAGATTTTCATCAATTTACATTTAGATCATTTTGATTATTTGTTCTCTATCAGTTTTTGAATATTTTTGAGACAATGGTCTTCCAAAATTTTAGATTTCATCTGCACTGAAGAGACATAAGTTGTCGAAATGTGCATATGCAGAAAATAAATTCCCAGTAACTTCGGTATTTAGCTTTTTAATAAGTATCATTGGAGTTGGTAAATTCTGACAATTATCTATAGAGAAATTATATGTACTGACTGCACTTTTGAAGGGTTTACTATTGGTCGTCAAATGCCTGCTTATTAAACACTGTAAAATTCTTGATAAATGCCATTTATAAAGCACTGAACATTTTACTGTTTTGCGGCCTGCAATTACGGTTGCGTTGTTACCGTATACTACCACAATGGAAGGGGAGGTTTGGCGCGCCATAAAACCAATTAAAACCTACATTTTTTTTTAATTCCTGTACCAAGTCAGTAACATTGAGGTCATATATTTTCCAGTGATTTTCCTCCTGCTCTGTCTTTTTTCTCCTACACTTTGGCTCTAGACATATTCTGCTCCTTTATTTTGTAACTACCCCCATTTAATGTTGATTACGAAAACATTTAGCTGCAAATGTCTTTCAAGCAACACCAATAATGCATACAAGAACTTCTTTACAGCATTCCCAAACTGAAAATAACCTTTTTTCTGCTTTTAACTTGAATTCCAGTTCAGTGTTTAACTTTAATATAAGTAGCATCACCTCGGTGGTGCATCACCTCGGTGGTATGTCGTTTATTGCCTGATATCAAGACGTCAGGCATATCTAAGGGTTGGAAAGATACTGACGTACAACGCATGTTAAACTTTCCCATATTTTGTCTTCAACGCTCACATTCAAAGGCGTTTTACTACCGTACTTGACGATTATTTTATCCATCCATAACGGTCTTCTAGCATTCATAAAACGTCTGTATAGTTTTTTGGTCAGATCAGTTTGAAACTCTTCACCCCAATGTCATTTTCTAAGCTAGAATTGAATAAAATACCACCGACAAATACGACGGATTTGCAGGAAGGTAGCAAAAAATTTAAAAATAAAATATTTTTTTTTTAAATTATGCCAGTCTGCATGGTGCTGAAATAAAGCTTATATTTATATTCCTTTGGAATTTTCTTCTTGCTCTTAAATCATTATTTTTATAATAAAACATCGGCTAATACGCTACTCCATACTAACAAGGACGCTCGCTTTGCGTTTTTTACATGTTTAAAACAACTTTCGAGAAACTACTACACATCGCACACATTGCGTTGATAACGTACCTCTAGCGTTCGTCTAACGTGTTATCAACAACACCTTGGCAAACGTCCTGAAATTTTGAGCATGTTCAAAATTTTCCGACGCGCTAAACGTTCAGCAACGCTCGCCAACGTGTGTTAATGTTAAGAACGTGTCTCTAACTCATACAACTCATGTAACTTATACAACGAACACAAGCGTGTACCAAATTATACAAGTTCAAAACATACTTTTACAGTATAACAATAACCTTATCCATACAGAGATTTGTCAACGTAAACAATTAAAAACAACTAATTACAATTGGGGCGCTATATTTACACCATTAAATACATTTGTGCGGTTATGCTGATGTAAACTTGGATTCTATTGGCTGATTAACCACCTGCTAAATAACCATGTCCGCCATACACAACAAGAAAATCAATAATCGTGAAAATGTAGTGTTTCACATTAACAAACATGCAGTAAGCATAGAAAAATAAACACATCGACATTAAACATAGTTTACTTCTACGTAATGTAACAGTAATTTCAGCCTGAAAATTAAAATACGAAAAACATCTATATTTGGAATAACATGTAAATTATATGAAATGTTATATCTGCGTTCATTTCCAAAGGTTTCCACTCAGTGTACTTCGAAAACGTCATTTTGCTGGTACAATCTTTATACAACTTGAAAAATCAATAAATCACTCGATTGGTATAGTGTTTATTTTTAGAATCGTGTAGTTAAATGTAGGTCATTTTGTAATTATCGTTTTCGTAGTTTCATGCATACTGTGGTTAGCATAACCGCACAAAAATGTTATCATGCATTGAACCAACTAACATGATTATTTAGATAGTGTCGAAAATGGTTGAACGATGCGGCTGACGCCTTACCGTTCAACGTTTTCGACAATGTTAGTTGGTTCAATGCATGATAACTTATACCATGTATTGTCTTCATGTTTTATGTACTTCATTGTAAGGGTACTCGTCTCGATAAGTTGGACTTTTTTCTAGTTTGATTTTTACTGTGAGTCTTTTGTGTATTTATTTTTAGCCATTCACCACACATAGGGGAGGGTTTGGATCCAAGAAAACGAGTTTAACCCCACCGCAATTTTTGCGCCTGTCCCAAGACAGGAATATGTTGGTCATTGGCTTGTCCTTGTCTTCTTATAAAATTTTATTTTCTTGATATTTGGGTTATTGGATGTGGTTTGTTTCCATTGATTTATTCACTTTTTTACCTGTTCGGGGCCATTTAGGGCTCACTTTATGGTGTGAGGTTCCTCACTGTGTTGGAGACCATATGGTGACCCCTAGATGTTTTGTTTTTGGTCGTTTTAACCTGGATATGGGATGTTGTCTCCTTGACATTTACCCCATTTCCTTTCCTTTCCTTTTCATATATAGTCTCTAACATTGTTTCCAGTTTATTACGTAATTTCTCACATCGAGATAGTTAAATTTCACATTTTAAAGTTCGAGGTTTATCCGAGAACTTTAAAATGTGAAAATTTAACTATCGAGATGTGAGAAATTATCGTAATAAACCGGAAAACAATGTTAGTGATTGTTTCTCTAATTTCTACCCAATTTATTTGAAGTAAAGCGATCTCCGTAGTCTCTCGTCTGAAGTATGCCGACATTTTGTTGCTATCATCGTTGCTATGTGTATCATTGCGCCATTCATTGAAAGGGGTGTTGTATAAAACATTTTTGATAAAAATGTCATTTTATCAATAAATTAA
The DNA here is from genome assembly GCA_002080025.1 of Modiolus philippinarum. Lineage (NCBI taxonomy): Eukaryota > Metazoa > Mollusca > Bivalvia > Mytilida > Modiolidae > Modiolus > Modiolus philippinarum. Next base: position 8,701 of record MJUU01051318.1, on the reverse strand, counting down.
GTTATCTTAGTCATAAAAACGCAAAAACTGTTTCGCAACACAATGATGCAGGTGTTAATTTCATCAACATCCGGTTGCACTATTTCTAGAAACTGACACGAGACATTTTACATGATTGACCAATCGCCAACTGAGATAAAAAAAATACCCATCATTTCGATAACCAACTGGTCAGGAGGTGTTTATATTTGCTAGAAACTAGAGAAATGACATTATCCTACTTTTCATGAAAATAAATAATTTAATTTTGATTTGAAGAATAGATTTTTTTGTTGCAAATGGAAATAAATTATCTGAGGTGAAATTGATGAAAATAAATAATTTCTTCGAGATTTTAATGAAATAAATAAATTTTCTAGACAAAATCGCCCAAGCCCTCCCCTTAAAATCAAATGGTCGTCCCCTTAATCATGCTGTGTTTGATGTACAGTCATTTACATATTACGAAATAATGAATTTTGCAGCGTCTTTTGGTAACTTTAAATGTTTCCTTGACAGAAATGACCATTTAGTAGAAGGGCTTTTTATTCAACAATTCACAAGGAAACTGTAAACGTTAAGAATCAAATGTTATTTTTTGTAAAAAGATTGGTAACAATTGTAAATTAGGGTAACATTAATGAATCATCCAAAGCAACCAAAACAAATGAAAGACAAAAACAAACGTAAACAGCTATAGGAACATGGGACAGTTGAATATGGTACTAACACTAGCAAAAGCCTGCAAAAGTTTGTTTTTTTTTTTTTCGTTTTTTTTTTATGAATTAACATACAAATGAAACCCAATACAGGTAGACTTCTAATTACAAGACCACTATTTTCAACTAGAAAGAAATGAAACATCTATGTGAAAGCATAAGAACAAGGTATTTGAGGTATTCTGTTACTTACCATAATACCAGCTGAAAGACATAGACAAATCCATAACACAAACTTTTTCCTGTAGTCTTTGTCATGGATCAGTCGTTCTTTAAATGTTACTTTTGATTTGCCATCAGTACCATCCAACATTCCAACATCAGCACCATCCAACATTCCAACATGTTCACTTTCTTTGGTATTTTCCTCGTCATCTAAACATTCTTGTTGTTCGATCTTTATATTATCAGCATCATGTCGCTGTCCCAGCATTGTCATACCATCCATTTCCATACTATGACTATGATGACAGCTGCTACTGCCATGATTATCTAAGTTGATACATCCACCATCCAAGTTTTCCAACTCTGGATTGGTGCTTTTGTCATTACAGACATCGTTGTTCATCATCAAACCTCCATCTACCATATGATCCAGTATACTAACATTTTTGTTTACTCCTCCAGTGCCCTGGTGGTCTGTTGCCTGACCATCATTTGCTATGTCAGCCATGTTTTAAGTTCAACACACATTTATTGACAATATACTAAACAATAATAATCTGATGCTGAATATACAATGTACATCTATCTCCAGGGTATATCTCTCACATATCTACAAGTAAAGTGTTCTCTATTTTTAAAACGCATTTATTTGGGGTCGGCTTGGTTGCACATAACTGCAGTTCGTTTTGCAGGATAAATGGGGTATTGAAATAATAAAACGCGGATCATAACTTTTAATAAAAGGCGTCTAGCAACAAAGCTTATGTCTGCTAATCTGCTATATGCGCAAATGTTTTTACCTAGTACAACTTATAGCTCCACATTCAAAGACTGAAGAATGCTACAAGGAAGCCATTATTTTTGCAAAATATTAAAAATGAAACACTGAAAGCAGAGGAAGAACATTTGGTTTCTGCAAATTTTATTTCTCTTCAGATCATATTACACAAAATGTGTGCAAAACTAAAAATAATAACATATTTCAGTGCAGTTAAAAAGATAAGACTTGACCAAGTACGATACAAAGTGCCCTGCTCTACACATTTTAATCTCTTGTATGCGTTTAAGTTCCAGATTATTTCCATCTTCATATTTTTTTCTAATAAAACAACTGTTTACTTAAAAAGATGGCTTTAATATTTTAGACATTTTTTTTTAAAACGTACTTAAAAAATGGATCGGCCGTTTGAATCGGATGAAAGGTAAGAAACATTTTTCCTGGTCAGAATATTAATTTACGAAAATTTGCAGGTCACAAAATTTATTTTCGACCACTTAAGAGAAAAATTATTTATCACTATCATGAGAGTGCGAATGGGAAAAACGGTTGACTTGCATTCTCAGTAAAGTTTACTTACATTCTAAATTTTTTGTCGTTTGATATATCTGGATTTTTCTCAATTAAAACGATTTTTTTTACATAATTCAAAATATGATTGTTGCATGCCATTTTCTTTATACTTCTTGTTAAACGTAAGTTCTGTATCTTAGTTTTTTCTTTTCAACACACGCATTAAAATCGACAAAGTGAGTGTCTTCGGGTCAGTTATTGGACTTAAACGCCATTTTGAGAACAACAACACCATCAACAGTTTCAAATCTTATATATTATAGACTTGAAAGCATTTCGTGCAGTTTAAGTCATTTTGCACAAGTCAAATCCAAGGGATAAAAGATATATACTGAAACAAACGGAGGTGGTCAAGAACTTCATCATTATAGTTAACTCGTGTACTCAGATATCTGAAAGCGAAATTTTCTTGCATATGTGCGACAGTTTTTTTTTGTATCACTGCTGTATTCTTTTCCATGATGTAAGTTCCAAGATTTCATTTTGACCCTTCTATTCTGTCAAATTATATTGAGAACTTTGCAAAAGTGTTTTAAATATTAACTCACTCCAATTAAAATTGCAATTCCAATGATTGTAAATCTTGTGCCATCATTTTTGAGAATGACCAAGGAGTTTGAATAAATCGCAAAGTGCTTAACAAAATCATATTTTTAACTCCATTACAAAATTTCAAAAACAGCAAACACCTACAATGGCCAGGAACTACAATCACATACCACAATTTACAAGCAAACTTCACCAGAAAAACAAAAATGAAAACAAGAGACAAACATAAATAACGATAGGAACTCGGGATAGCCGGACTTGATACCGGCACTAGCAAAAGTCTGTGGTAGGGTTAAACCTGTTCATGGGTACCCAAACCTCCCCTTTCTCTATCCCGTTTCCCTATAGTATCATAAACATGCGAATAAAATCCAATGCAGGTAGACTACTAACTCAATGACCACTATCTTGGAACAGAAAAAGCATATGACAAAACGTAATTTTGAAAGAATGGTCAAAGAGTGCTCGGCTAGCTCAAGGAATCTATTCTGCTGGTAAAACACTGTCGCACTACGGAAGAAAAATCAAACTCAAAACTCCCGAAGGGTTTGGTAAAGAGTCTTCATGTATTTCAGTAGACATCGGCAGTATCAGTAAGAGGCCAGTATATATGTAAAGTCTTCAGGTCACTGGAATCCAGAGCCAATTTAACGGATTTGTTCAGAACATCTCGTCGATATCCACTATTACGTAAAGAATGTAAGTTACGTCTCAGTTTTTCTAGATTATTTATCAGTTTTTGACATTTTTTAACAACATTTCCATAAAATCGAGGATGAGAAATGCCCTTCGTAATTAGCTATTTGCGAGTCACGTCATATCTAGTAATCAAATGTTCATATCTTCTGTAAAACTTCTTAAAAGTATTTAATAATTTATGAAATCTGTAACCTTGTTGTAAAAGTTTGGATGTGAGAGTAAGGTTACGCTCATTAAAATCATCAAGGGTGGAACAAATGCGAGCGAACCGTACAAGTTGAGATATATACACCCGTAAGATGGAGCTAGGGGAACGTCGCCATCAAGAAAGGGGAAATTAGTAATAGTAAAATCAAAATCATCCCTTTTATCATAAACTTTAGTTTTTATTTTACCAGAATCAATGGTGATGCTTAGATCCAGAAAAAGGCAGTATTTAGAATCATTGTTTGCCTTATTTAGTTTCAGTTGTTGTGGGTAAATGGTGTCAACATAAGCTAAAACTGGGGATTGTCAATAGTAAGGATATCGTCAATATACCTGCTATTATCATTGAAAATAGAAAAAAGTTTATCACTATTTGGTACAGTTCCATTTTGTAGTTTTTTCATAAATTCCCGTTCGTAACAGAACAGAAAAAGATCTGCAATGAGAGGTGAACAATTAGTACCCATGAGGATTCCAATGACCTGATGATACACAATGTTGCCGAAACGAACATAAATGTTGTCTAGCAAGAGATTCAGTGCCTCAATCATATCATCACATGTCCAGGAGCAATAATTGTTGTAAGAGATATTGGAGAAGAATCCTTGCTTTTTGTTGCAGCAAGTAAATTGAAGACCCGAAAATTTAAAAGACCATTTAATAAGATTTAATCAAATTATGTGGAAGGGTGGTATAAAGTGTAAAAAAATCATAACTGTCAATAGGTGAAACTGGTCTATCTAAAGATTGTAATTTATCTAAAACTTCAATAGAATTTTTTACATTCCAAAAGTAATTTACATCAGAGTTTTGATATGTTTTTTCACAATAGTTTTTGACTTACTCCTTTACACAAGTGAGTGCACTGGTTAAATTGATGGACAAATTTGTGGTAGAACAATTACTTGAAGCCGAAATGAAACGATGTAGGGATTTTTGTGAAGTTTAGGAATCCAGTACATAGTAGGTAGGGTGTTATCTTTAGGTGGAACTTTGAGTGTTTCTGTATCCTTGTAATGTTGTTTGGTGAGCGTTTTCTCGTCATAATTTGTACGTTTAAAAGTGCTAGACTTTGCCAATTCGTTTTTTTTTGGACATCGATATAGTATTTTTTTCAGATGATTGCAACGTTGTTTGAAGCTTTGTCTACAGGTGCAAACACAAATTTCTCACCAAGTTCTTTCAGTTTGGACTTAATTCTGTTAACAGACAGCTTAGGTGGTGACTCATAATAATTTTCTTTATAGAAATTAATTTTGTTGGTGACTTTACTAATGATTTTATCTTTAAACATATTAAGAGCATGTTTGTCTGCACTTTCTCGTTTGCACCATTTTATACAATAGTTGGTTACCGAGTCTTTAATAATGTCGAAACAAGCTTGCCAGTTTATTTTCGAAGGTGGGCGATATTTAGGCCCTTTTCTAAAGAATCGTCTAACTTCTTTGTCTACAATAATGCTCAAGTCCCCCGTTAATATATGCCCACAAGGGTCATAGCCATAAGGCGAAGTGGAACAGTCACAGCTGCTAGAGTAGTTCTTCTCGAAATTAGCATCACAGGTAAAAGAAGAGTAATTGAAAAAAAATACCTCTAGTAGGTTTGTTCTAAGTAAAGGAGATGATTTAACATATGATTTAACACAGCAGCAATTAAAAAACATGGGAATTTCAAAAAATCAAAATGCAATGGAAAATACAGTTTGGTATGGTATTTCACTACATTTGTATTTCTAATGTACTGCCATGGGATTTCAACTTCAATGGCAAAATTTTTCCCATGGTAATACTAGTAATTCAAACTCCCATTGGAAATAGTGAATAGTTAGAAATAGTAAAATTTCATGGGAAATGTATTTTCTAACAGGATTATCAAATTTTTATGCTTTTTAAATTGCGGTAGTGTAAAAGTGTATTAATATATCAATTTTAGCTGAATTTTGGCTTTTCTATTTAGATCCTTTTGGTTATTTGTTCTCTATCAGCTTTTATACGTTTTTCGGTTCAAGGACTTCCAAATGATTTGGTTTGATCTGCACTGATGAGACATAGGTGAGCATATGCGGAATAAAAATTAACAGTAACTTCGGCATTTCTTTTTCAACTAACTAATTTGAATTTCGCAAGTCTCATGAAATTTTTCAAATTATTAACACTTATGTGGTAGCTGTCAAAACTGGTTGCACAAGATTTGCAATAACTGGAATTGCAAATTTTAATTTCAATTAATTTATTATTAAATACCTTTTGAATACCACACTCACTTTTTCTTATGTGACTGACATGTTATGTGACTTTACAGTTGAGAGTGTAAACATTTTTATGTATTCAAAGTAATTGTAACTTCTTTGTATTTTATAAGTTGTAGAAATTCGCGGTAATAGAGAAATCTGAAAATGAGTCCAGTCCATCATTGTAAAACTCAAAGAATAAAAATGTTTCATTTGTAAAGCGTAGAACTGCATTGCAAACAAGAGTTGTCAGAAGACAACATAGCTCGCCGGGGATTCCAGTAACCTCAATGCACAATAAATTCGAAAGAAAGCTTTCTTCACAAGAAAGTCACATACATGTATGAAATATAAACACCCTACCACAAAACAACTTAATTCTAGAAGCAAAATTGAAGTTTTTAAAAAATTGCCCTCAGGGCAAGGTCAAGGTCAAAATGTCTATAAATATGGTACCATTAGAAAGCTCTCATCAAAAGAACGTCACAGAACAAATATGAACACCCTACCACTAAACATCTTAATTCTAGAAGCAAAGTTAAAGTTTTTAAAAAAATTGCCCTCAGGGCAAGGTCAACATGTCTAAAAGTATGGTACCAGAAGAAAGCTGTCATCATAAGGAAGGTACATACCAAATATGAACACCCTACCACTAAAAGCCTACCTTCTAGAGGCAAGCTTAAAGTTTTTCAAAAATTGCCCTCAGGACAAGGTCAAGGTCAAAATGTCTACAAATATGGTACCACTAGAAAGCACTCTTCATAAGGAAGTTACATTCCAAATATAAACACCCTACCACTAAAAGCCTACCTTCTAGAGGCAAGGTTAAAGTTTTACAAAAATTGCCCTCAGGGAAAGGTCAAGGTCAAAATGTCTACAAATAAGGTACCACTAGAAAGCTCTCATCATAAGCAAGTCATATACCAAATATGAACACCCTACCACTAAAAGCCTACTTTCTAGAGGCAAGGTTAAAGTTTTTTCAAAAATTGCCCTTGGGAAAGGTCAAGGACAAAATGTCTACAAATATGGTACCTCTAGAAAGCTCTCATCATAAGGAAGTCACATACCAAATATGAACACCCTACTACTAAAAGCCTACCTTCTAGAGGCAAGGTTAAAGTTTTTCAAAATTGCCCTCAGGGAAAGGTCAAGGTCAAAATGTCTACAAATATGGTACCGCTAGAAAGTTCTCATCATAAGCAATTCACATACCAAATATGAACACCCTACCACTAAAAGCCTGCATTCTAGAGGCAAGGTTAAAGTTTTTTATATATTGCCCTAGGGGCAAGGTCAAGGTCAAAATGTCTACAAATATGGTGCCAAAAGAAAGCTCTCATTGCAAGGAAGCTACACACTAAATATCTACATCCCAACTCTTAAGGTCTCCATTACACAAGCAAGGTTAAAGTTTTTGCTGACGACGCCGACGACGCCGACGCCGACGCCGGGGGTATGACAATAGCTCTCCGGACATTCGTCCCGGCGAGCTAAAAATGGGAATCGTTTAATATTTTCAAAATATGCATTTGTTTTCCATATTTAAAACGCTATTACTTTCATTGATATCATTTTCATTTGTTTTGTGAACACCCAAGTAAATTATGATTATTTTTTGGGAGTACAATAACCAACAATAGCATAAATCAGAGTCAACTTTACCCCGCTACACAATAAACTATAGCATATATATTACATTTCATATATATTACATTTTTAAGCATTTTTAAGCATTTTTTGTTGGCACAATATTCAGCATTTATTTACATTATTGTACTCTTTTCACAAATCGAATATTAAAGTAGCCGTTTGGTTGTGATTAGCAAACAAAATATGAAGTTTTATGTCCGATCGCACTATTATCAAAATTCATCATAGTAAACTATCGCTCCTCTTGAGTTTTCATGCAAGAAAATTGTAACCCTCGTGCAAGTAAACTTTCGCTCTGAAGACAGAACCCTATTGCATTTACTGGAATTTTCAGCTGTAACGATATGATGCGGCATAACAACGATGTACCTAGGTTGCTAAATGCGAAAGACATGTTTTCTAAAATGAACAGATGTTTTAATAATGAAATTATTACCTAAAATCATAAGCAGGTAAAATGCCTTTAAAATATGTCAAATTTTAAATTATTCTAATATAAAGATATTTTGTAATCATAATAATGCTCATGACTTAAATATTTCAACGTCAAATTAGAAAAAATTGTATTTTTAACCTAAATGCCACATTTTTCGTCTAACTGGTTGTTTATTTTCCCATAATACATCTGGAACACACAAGTCAATTTCGCAGGGAATGCAAGTCAACCGTTTTTCCCTTTCGCACTTTCATGATAGTGTTTACAATGTATGTTACATTTACCTTGCCCAATGTATAAGCCAGATTATATATTTTTTTTTATTCAAAAGGGGTGCGAGCCATGATATATGCAGGGCAGAATTCTATTTACTTATATTGTCCCCTAACAATCAAATGGTCGTCCCCATAACTATATGGGTGCAAAGTTGAATTCAAATACAACATTTTCATTGGCTCAAAATGTTATCGAAAAATCTGTTAGACGGATGCATAAATTCATTTTTGTGAATGAAAATTGTTAAGAATTTTCGAATGAATATTTTTATATCTAGGGGAAAATCCCGCCAATTGACCTTTCTAAAATGTTTTCATTTGTTTATTATGAAACATACACTGTGTATACACAATGGAAGCAATCTACAGGTCATTGAAAGTCTACATAAATTTATGGAACGCCAAAACTGTCTTATTATGTTCACTTTCTATTATATG